>CM060687.1:22640387-22914500 GCA_030686995.1 Artemisia argyi | reverse complement strand
TGATACTTAAAATGGTCCATCAAAAATATATCATGAAAAAAAATCCCTTGTAAGCAAGAAATAACAAAGATAATAAAACAATATTAGATTCATACCTTCTTCTAAAGCGATTGCCTTGCCCTTGTTTTTGTTGTCAGTGCCTGAAGAAACCATTAGAGTGGTTGTCATTAATTAAGAGTTCAAAGGAAGATCAATCTAC
The DNA here is from genome assembly GCA_030686995.1 of Artemisia argyi. NCBI lineage: Eukaryota > Viridiplantae > Streptophyta > Magnoliopsida > Asterales > Asteraceae > Artemisia > Artemisia argyi. Next base: position 22,914,301 of record CM060687.1, on the reverse strand, counting down.
GCTTTAAATTTTTACTTATAATTAGAAGCAAATGTTTAACTACCCACAATTATATTTTATCATTTTGTGACAAGAAAAAAACTTAATAATAATGAACTAGCATTTGTGGATATATATTCAAATAGAGTTAGCAAGTTGGTCGATGATAGATCTACATATATTTCAAAGCCACTTTGTTTATCCTAAACATGATATTATTAAACAATAAACAAAACCAAAAAGTAAAAAAATAGTATGTAAAATATATATATAAAGCGGCACATACAATTTTTTTTTTATATAGAATACCTTTGGTTATTCGTGGTTGAATCCGGTAGCAAGAAACAAAGTTAGAATAATATTATGGTCATAGCTTCATTGATGTTATACTAGGGGTGGAAACAAGCCGAATTGTTTGTGAAAAGCTCGTGATCAAATCATGAAAAAACGCGAACGCGAGCTCAAGCCCTAGTTTGGGCTAATTTAATAAACAAGTTCAATCCTGAGCTTTACATATAAAAATCGATTAGGCTCGCGAGCTTAAATGAGCCCTATAAATGTAGACGTATATATATTGTCTATTCATATAACTAGTATAAACAAGCTTAAAAGAAATAAACGAGCTCGAGCCTAGTGTCATTAACGAGCCGAGTTACATTTGAGCTTTATTTACTTTCACACGTCATATAAATTAGTCGAGCTCGAACCGAGCTTGAGCTTGTGAAAATCTTCACGATCCGAGCTTGAGCTCAAAATACGAGGCTCGAAACAAGCTCGAGCTTTTATATATAAACGATTTTTATATATAAACGAGTGGAGCTCAAGCTTTGGCACACTTGGGCTCGGCTCAGCTTGTTTCCACCCAACCTAGCCCAAGTTTGGGCTAATTTAATAAACAATTTTCCTATGACACCACCCTTTTGCAACAAACAAAACCTGGTGCTCTTAATCACTAGTTTAAGTATTTTCTTGAGTAAATTGCATTTTTGGTCCCTGTGGTTTGGCCAAATTGCAGATTTGGTCCTTAACTTTTTGAAAGTGCACCAGACGTCCTCATTTTCAAGTTTTTGTTGCATTTTTGGTCCCTGGGCCCACATGCCGTCAGTGTTGCTCCGTTAGTCACCCCATGTGCGTTGCACACGAGGGTTTTTTTGTCTTTTCACTCACTAAAAGACACTAACCACTAATTGTCATTTTTTCTTTACTTCTTCCTCAACCTTCACCACTCACTAGCATCTTCAACCATCTTCATCCTCTTCCTTTAACTTCATCTTCATTACCACACCCACCATTATTGTATTTCCAAAAACACCATTAAATCAAAACACCCCAATTCAATACCATAATAAACCACAAATAACTTAAAATGAAACTCTCCCCAAATCATAATCCACACAATCTCCTGCTTCCTTATTTAAAATCAAAACCCACTTTTGTTTCTAAAAACCCATTTCTTCATCGTAATATCAAAAATATTTTTTGTTACTGTAAGAATGCCCTCTTTCATTTTATCAATCCAACACTTAAAAAAAATACATGAACTTCATTGTATTAAACTCTCCATCTTCTTCATTTATACATTTTTATCCCCAATCATTACCATCCATCACTATCTTTAAAAAATAAAAACTCAAATCAACAGGAACTAAAAATCCATTATCATCATCAGGAACAAAAAATCACTTCTTTATCATAGTCATTATCATCATCAAGAACAAAAAAAATAATACACACTCGATTCACCATCAAGAACAAAAAATCTTTTAAAAACCCAGTTCAGTGTCAAGAACAACAAAATCAAATGCATACCCATTTGAGCTACCAAATCAATCCCAAATTGCAGGGTTTTTTTTTGTTTTTTTGTCTTTAAAAACCCAGTTCAGTGACTCAGTCTTCACCTTTTTCTTCTTCACAAAAACGAGGTATGGGGGTGATAGGGCAAAAGAGGTGACACGTTGTGGTGATAGATCGTGAAGAGAAGGGTGTGTGGAGTGGATTGGTGGTGGCGGTGAGGTGACAAGGGTGGCGGTGGTGGGTTGCAGGTAGATGTATAGGGGCGGCTAGGGTTTTTAGGTGAGGAAGAGAGAGTGTTGGTGTTGATGATGATGAATAGTGAGGACAAACAGTGGGGATAAGAGTTGTGGTTTGCTCTCATCTCCATCATCTTCTTGGTGGGAGAGAGAGAGAGAGAGAGGATTTGCAGGTGTGACTGTGTGAGTGATGATGATGATGAAAGTGGGGTGGATTTTATATAAAAAAAAAGAAAAGTGGGGTGAAATGACAAAAAAACCCTCGTGTGCAACGCACATGGGGTGAGTAACGGAGCAGCGTTAATGGCGTGTGGGCCCATGGACAAAAAATGCAACGAAAACTTGAAAATGAGAACGTCTGGTAAATTTTCAAAAAGTTGGGGACCAAATCTGCAATTTGGCCAAACCACAGAGACTAAAAATGCAATTAACTCTATTTTCTTATATTATTTGCCTTAGTCAAAATTACTTAGTATGCTTAATAATCATTTTCCTTAATTATTGCCTTATATTTTTTAAATCCAAACAAACACTTTGTTAGAAACTAATCATTAACTATTCTTCTTTAATATATTTGTATACATAACCACATATAGATAAAACAATACACACAAGTACGCCAAACATGCCTTGTATAATCATTGTCGAATATGTATTGATATTTGATCAAGTAAACATACACACGTTAAGGCCAATGCTAATGGCTCGATTGGTTGACCCAGCCCCCTCCCAACCGAGTAGTCAACCACGTTATATCCCCTAGGGCAACCGAATGCAACCGATCAAACATCCAACATTTTCATTTACTCGGTTTATCAGCCAACCAAGTAAATGTGCCCCCCCCCCCCCCCCAAAACATGATTTTTGAACGTCAGAGCTAGTCATCATCATCATCAACAACGACGACCATGGCCACGACAGCGACGACGACAAGGCAAAGAAGAAAGCAGCAGCCCTCGCTTCTCATTCGTAAGGATCGGCCACAACTACTGTTGATCCTGCTCTTTATGAGGCGTTGCGCACTAAATGGTCAGATGTCGCGACCCTATTATTTACCCAATGGCATGAAGCAAATGCTTTATTTTTTAAAATAAAATATCAAGAACTGGAATTGGAGAAACTAAGGCTTGCTCGGGAAATTGAAGCAGAGAGGCTTGAACACGAGAGACAACAACTTCAGTTTCAACGTGAACAGATGGAATGGAGAAAACAAGAAACAATGGTGAAAAACATCATGTACTACACTGCATCCCATGAGTATTTGACCGGGAAACCACTAGAGAGGTGGTTAGCCTTTAAGCAACAAATCAAGAAGCGCTACGATTTAAGCTATTAGTTTAAGTTTTTATCGTAATATATATTTTTTTTAGTTGAATTGTTATCGTATTGTAATGTATTTTATTTAAGTTGAATTGTTATTGTAATGTTTTTTAATTATGAATGAATTTTAATTTAAAAAAAAAATTGTTGTCACCATTGTGGTCACTATTAGCAAATTATCGTTGGGTGTAATTTTGGAAAGAGAAAGCTGATGTAGAGGGGGGGTGACCACAATACTTACGGTCACCATTAGCATTGACCTATGCACGCATATAAACTTTCGGACAAACATATATTAACTACACCTACAAAATGAATATGAAATTATTAATTAGATTTATTAGTTAATTATTTATATTTATGAGATATATATTATTATTTAAGAAAATTGGTTTGGTTCTGTTATTAAGAATCCGCTTTTGATAAAAACCGCAAATGAACCGAAATTATCGGTTTTTGAAAAAGTAAAAACAGAACCATCAGTTTTTTGAAATTTTTGATTTTGAAAAGTGAAAACCGAACCATCAGTTTTGAAAAACTAAGAACCAAAATTTTCCGTTTTTTGGTTTTTAGTTTTCTTGCTCACCCGTAAATCTTAGGGTGATTATATTTACACGGATGGGTTATAATCATCCACGAAACAATAATGCTCATTTACTATTATTCCCCCCACACTTTTAAGCAATCATTTTTACATACCATCCTCAAAAGTCAAAACAACCAAAACACCAAAACCGTTTCATTCTCCGTTTACTTATAGTCTTTGTGATGTTTTAGTTTGTATTATTGGTTATTTTATATTTTCTTTGGGTCTCACCCTCTATTAATTAACTTGTTTAATGGTGGAGAGATATATTGTATCTAGTTTTATTTTTGGTCCTTAATATAATGTTGCCTTTTTTAAAAAAAATAAAAAATAAATAACCATAGATTTCGTTTGATTACTGTTTATGTTGGACGGTAATCTAACATCTTGTGGGTACACCTTGGTCTAGTTAGTGTTAAAGCTACACGCATAAACCTTTGAAGTTTATTCATTTAGTATTAAGTTATTAACAATGGGTTATTTAAATTGTATAAAATCATTATATTTTAGTGCTATTTGTTGTTGGGCTTTCTTGACGATTCGTGGAATCATTGTGGACCTTCTTGTATTGAGAGAATTTTCATATGGTGTTTGGGGCCGATCCATTTTAGTTATTGATTGAATTTCCTTGGTAATGTTAGTTAGTAACGTTGCCGAAAGCAATAGTCGAAGTAAGGCGGGCAGTGGAAGCATGTCGGAACTAATCCGATGCTGACATTGATGGAAGTAAGCGACAACAATAGAATGGTATGTAAGTATGGTGTACTAGGTTTCACTTTCAAGCTAAGGTCATACTTGAAACAATTGGGTAAAAGTATCTGAGGGTAGTACGGTCAATAAACATTAATTTTTTGTGCACGAAACAATATTATCCGTGTAGACATCAACTTCCGTAATCTTAATGCATGTTCAATAGAAAAGTCCAAGTTGCTTAAATCGATATAAGTCTGTGCGGGCTGCCCAACCACTCAGTGCCCAAAGATTTTGAGGGGCCTCAAATTCTCAAAAAGCCCAATATGCATGTATATAACTAAGAAAAATGATTGTCATGCTTAAAATGCATGACTAAAATATGCCTAAAAATAAGAGGATGACAAGTGAAAAAATCAAAGTGAAGATTTTGAGTGAGAAAATACATTAATGATGTGTCAAAATACTAACGGATTAGCATGATTTTAAGCATGTATGTTAGGTTTCTCTATTATTGCTCATATAACTAATTGAAGGCAAATTTTGATTTGTAAAAAGCCTACTACATGCATGACATCTATTCTTCATTCTTGCATTTATTAGTTACCAAGAAGCATCATTACTTCATATTATCACACGATGTGGGATCTACGATTTGTTTATTTGCTTTACTGTTTATCTACTTGAATAAAAAAAACTTAAATTCTGATCGCTGTGTTTTAAAAAGAAAGAAAGAAAAAAAAAATTATACTTGTACACTTGAAGTTTGTATCTAAAACAAAACCAACATATACAAATGGTCTCGGTATGGAAAACCATAAAGGAGAAAACCAACACTTATTCGCTTTTAGAAGGCCTCTTTCACAATCATGGGCATGGCACATGGCCCCTAAAATCCACGGGCCTCTTTCACTGTATTCTAAATGTTTACTAATGTTGTCAAGTTATTGGGTCAACCTGATAAGACCCGAAAATCAATTTTCAATTTTTTAAATAATAATTTAAAATCCTAATACCAATTCACTGTAATATTAATTGGAGTGCGAAGAGAATGATAAAACAATATTGGGTTCATACCTAAGGCAGTGATCTTGTCGATGTTGCTGGTATTGCTTGAGGAAGCCATTTGAGCGGTTGGCAATGATTCTGAGTTCAAAGGAAGATCAATCTATGCTTTAGATTTTTACTTATAATTAAAGGAGCAAATATTTAACTACCTACAATTATATTTTATGAGGAACAAAAACTTAATAATAATGAATTAGCATTTGTGGATACATATTCAAGTAGAGTTAGCAAGTTGGTCGATGATAGAATACCGCATATAAAGCGGCACATACAGAAAAAATGATCTTATATTAAACACACACAAAACGAAAAAATAGTATATACAATATTTAAAGCTGCACATACAAAAAAATGATAGAAAAGTCCGAGTTAATTAAATCATGCCATGTATTTAATCACTGTATTTTAAATGTTTACTTAATGAAATTAAATACATTTTCTTTATATAAATGAAAATATGTGTAAAATTATATACACATTAGCGTCTAGCATGCATGGGAAAAAAAGAGCTAATGGCCCTAATGTAAAATCAGTAGATTTGTCTATATATCAATATATCTCAAACCGGGTATTAGATTCTACAAAATGATTCAAAGTATAAATAAAAACCAATGTGTAAGATTATATAACTTTTGATCTAATAGAAATGTATCAATAAACCAAAAAGTAATGGGTTTACTGAAATTAGGTGTCCAAAATGATAAAATAATTGGAACAGCATATACCGAAAATACATTGACATTTCATAACAAAGTTCATCACAAATAAGATAGAACAATATATTGGGGTCATACCAGCTTTGAACATTTCCTCGCTGTTGGCAGTGCCTGAGGGAGAAGCCATCAGAGTGGTAGGTAACTAAAAATTCTAATGAGGATTCATTTATGCTTTAGAAGGGTATTTATACTAGTAAGAAGGAACTATTAGCTACCTAAACCTGTAACGCGTGTAAAATAGCACACACGCATTCACGAGTTACACTTGGCTATGTTTCGCAGGGGCTTAAATGAGACTTATTGGGGTTTGAACTTTTAAAATAAGTAGGCTAATAAAATAAGTCTCCTTTGTTATTGGGCTTATGAAAGGGCTTATAAAATAAATCGGCTAAAAATTTAGCCCCGTAAAAGGGGCTAAAAACTTTAGCCCATGACTTTTGAAGAATAAATTACTTATTTACCCACAAAAATATCTAACGTATACAAAAACTCATTTAATAATGTCATTTTTAGTAATTTTGCAATAATAAGCCACAACCTCAGCCTATTTGCCAAACAAGTTTATAAAAATACAAATTTTAATTTCGGCTTATAATATATGTCCTAACCCCAGCCCCAGCCCCAGCCCATTTCGCCAAACATACCCTTGATTGGCTATAAATAACTTGGATGTAAAAAAAAAGTGTCAAATAAGATAAGAGCAATGATAATTAAAATGGTACTAAAAGAAATATATATCATGAAAAGAAAAAAAATCCCCTGTTATCACGAAATAACAAAGATAATAAAACAATATTGGGTTCATACATTCTTCAGTGATCTCGTCGTTGTTGCTGGTACTCTGGTAGTGCCTGAGGAAGTCATTAAAGTGGTTGGCATTAATTAAGAGTTCAAAGAAAGATCAATCTATGCTTTAAATTTTTACTTATAATTAGAAGCAAAGACATTTAACTACCCACAATTATATTTTATTATTTTGTGACGAGAAAAAAACTTAATAATAATGAATTAGCATTTGTGGACATATATTCAAGTAGAGTTAGGTCGACACATCATCGATCTACATATATAAATTTTAAAGCTAGTTTTTACTTTCTAAAAGATTATCTGATAAAACAAGTACATAAAACCAAAAAGTAAAAAACAGTAGCATGTAAAATATATAAAGCGGCACATACGGAATTATAGAATACATTGGTTATTCATGATTGAATCCCGTAGCAAATTATAGTGGTTTTAAAGGAATCCATTGGAGTGGTAGGTAGAGCTTACATCAATATAAATTTCATATTTATCATAAATCTAATAAATTAATTTTAATTATTCATTTTCTTATCAAAATTAATAAAAAAAAGAGTAAATTGCAAAAATCGTCCCTAAAGTTTGATCAATTTGCATGTTTCGTCCTACAAATTTCAAAACTGCAAGGATCGTCCCTAAAGTTTCGCCCGTGTGCATGTGTCGTCCCTAAAGTTTGGTCCGTGTGCATGTATCGTCCCTAAAGCTTGACCAATTTGGGACGATATATGCCCCAAAAGGACGATATTTGCCCCAAAAGTTTGCCACAGGGACGATTTTTGCAGTTTCAACAGTTCCGGGACGAAACATGCAAATTGGCCAAAGTTTAGGGACGATTTTTGCAATTCCCTCTAAAAAAAAATATATTTTTATTTTTTTTAAAACAACATATCTTGCAAATAGTAAATCTTCAAGCTACAAAAAATAACTATCGCGTCGAGAATTAAATTATATATCTATAGATATGCAATTCTTTATATTTTCGACGATTTTTCTTTTTCAAAAATTTCGCCCAAAAAAATCACATGTGATTTGTAAAAAAATTTTTGGGCGGAAATTTTGAAATCGTCGAAATTATATAGAAGTGCATATCTATAGAAAGATAATTTAATTCTTATCGCGATAGTATGATTTTTTTCGCGTAACGATTAAAGGTTTGCGAGATATTTAATTTTTTAAAAAAGGTAAAAGTTTATTTTTTTTGTTTTGATAAAAAAAATGAATTACATGGTTGACTTATTAAATCTATAACAAATATAAGATTTATATTGAAATTTTGCCGTGGTAGGTATGACACATTATAATGATTTTACCTAATTTTTATTCCGTAATAAACAACCCTAGGATTTTTGGTCACTTATTTGAATTGAAATAAATAAGTTATATTTGACACCATCGATTGCTATATAATTATAGGATTTTTCTATCTTGTGCCCTAAGACACAAGATAAGAAAGCAAAAAGTACACAAAATGTACTTCGGACCCACAATAAAAAACTTCGGAATCCATAAAATATGTTTTTTTGTGGGTCGTTTAGTACTTTTAATGTACTTTTTGTCTTCCTTATAAAAACCCATAATTATATCATTTTCAGCCGTTGGATGAAAACGAGTTATTGGCCTAGCAACCGTTCTAAACCGACACCAACTTTTCAACTTCATATTTTTAACGTTAACATTAACCGGGGGTGAATGTCACTATTTTTTAACAGGTAACAAATAGTGGTTAGAAGCAACTATTATCACATCTTTTCTTATCTCATTTCATACTTATTACCATCCTCCCGTATATTTTCATTTACAAACTTCACAACAACTACTCCAACTTAACTTATCTCTCTAAATTGTTTGGATATTCGGTAAATTTTGAGAGGTTTTTAGTTTTTCAATTCCTCGCTGTTTATTTGGAATTTTTTGTATCATATATGTAATTTTTAATATTTAATAATTATTATTTCAGATTTGTTCGGTGTGGCCAATGTCTCTGCGTGTGCCTACAGTGATTAGTTTGGTTTTTTATGTTTTATGATATTTTTATTTTGTTGCCATAATTTGTTTTTTCTTATAATGCTTTTGTAGTTTATTAGTACTAGAGTCAAGATATGTAAATAAGATAGAACAAATACCGGGTTAATTCTACACATAGGTAATGAACTTTCAAAAATTTTCAATGTTAGGTATTTTACTATCAAAAATACCAAGTTAGACAACCAAACTTTGTAAAACTTTTAATGTTAGATAATATAACCAGCTATGATAATGGGTCCCACATATGATGTCACTTAAACGGATATATCCCCCCTTTCCCTCATTTTTCTCTTTCTTCTCGTGTTTCTTTTAAAAATAACCACTCCGGACGCCACCACCACCACTCTGGCCACCACCACGGTACACACAAAATTATTGCAAGCCCAATTCAATTGTAGGAGCGCATGACTAGCTACATGTGTAAATAGAGTTATAACCATCAACACCAACGTCATGACATCACCAAAATCACCACAGTCTGCCGGAAAACCACCATCACTACCACCACCAGATTCAAAGAACACTAATTCTACTGCTGAAAACCCATCACCATCAGCATAAACCTTAAACCCTTCCAAAGGCAAGTTATGTCGCGAATACCCGCCAATCAAAATGGTCCAAGAAACTGCGATTTTAACCTCCATAGTGTCCAAAAAACTCATGAGCACGTGCAAGGTTGCTTGATTTAACAAACCCAGAAAGTAAAGTGTTTAAAGAGAAGGTGTTTTTGTATGGCATTTGGTCGAACAGTTGGTGTGGTTTGGAAACATGACCGTTGGAAATGAGGCGGTTAAGTTGAAAATTGGCGCGTGAGGTTTTAGGGTCAAAGCCTGTTTTGATTATCGTGGAGTCTAGTGGGTGTGTGATGTTTGTGGATGGCTATGTTTGGCGACACGTAGCAGTAGCAGTAGCAACATGCAGTAGCAGTAAGCAGTAAATAGTAAGTAGTAGCAGTAAGCAGCAGCAGTAAAAACGTGTTTGGTAACGTAGCTGTAACTGTAATTATAAAGTGTTAAACAAGTAAATGTTTACCGCTTGTCGCTTGTCGCTTGCTGCTTCTCCAGGAAGCATTTAAGATTGGAGCGGTTAATCATGTTTCAGACGCTTGTTGAGGTGTTGCCAAACAAGCAAGATAATGCTTACCGTTTGTCGCTTATCGCTTATCGCTCTTAAATGCTTCAAAAAAGTTGTTGTCAAACATAACCAATGTATAGTAAAATAAACATAGTTTTTTTAGATGTGTTCTTTTTGCAACTGAGGTGGTTAATTTCATAGGAAATATGTAGGGGCAAATGAAAGGAACGTTGTCTTTTTACTTTGGTTGAACAGGTTTAATTATTTAGAGGAGTAAATTACATGGGTTTAATTAGTGATTGTGGTTAGAGTTGACTAGCTACATGGGATGGTGGTGTGTGATGGGAAGATGGGATGGTGGTTTTTGGTGAGTGGTGGTGGTGATGGTGTGTTATGGTGGGAGTTAAAAGGGATGGGGGAGATAAGTGATTTTTATATGGGTATATAATGGTAACCGGTTGCATCGGTAACCAGCTGCAAAAATTGCTCAAATTACCTAACATTGAACAAAGTTGAAAGTTTGGTTACCTAACTTGGTATTTTCGTGAGTAAAATACGTAACATTGAAAATTTTGAAAAGTTCGTTACCTAACAGTGGAATTAACCCGCAAATACCATATTAAAGCACTATACTAGTGAAGAAAGTCATTTTTTGGTATCGAACAAAGTTTTTTCCTCATATGGGTACCGAACTTTCATTTTTTGGCATATTTGAGGTACTTTGGGACATTTTGGCCCCTGGATTTTTAATAATTTAAGGGGTAAAAACGTCACAAAGTGCTTCAAAGAGGCCAAAAAATGAAAGTTCAGTATTAATATGAGAAAAAAAATTTGTTCGATACCCAAAAGTGTATTTTAAGAAAAGTATGATGTTTTTTTTATGGTATTTACCCAATAAGATAATGATTTATTGGTTCACACACTTTGTACGTACTATTTATTTTTCTCAAATATTTTCTTTTTGATATATTCAACATATCTCTATCAGTTTAGTTAACAGATAGCAATAAATTGAAGATGTTGATTTGTCAATTTCGCCAACTTTTTAGGTATTATTGTTATTGAAAAGTTTGTAAATATTTTTTCAATTTTTTTTTTATTATTATTATTATTTTTTTAACGGCGAGTTAGTAGTTAGTGATTCGAGCCCACAATAACATCCAATTTGGCAGTATGCAAGCCTCCAACCTTTCTCTTTAGGGGATAAACCCCACTCCTGCTTCTTTTTATTTCGGCCCCTGAAGGTCCATGATGAGACTCGAACCTGAGATCTCTCCAAGGAAACCTCCCCAAGGAAACCTCCTCAAAGTTACCCTTGATGGCCAACTGAACTAGCCCAGTTGGTTAAATATTTATTCAAGACTTATGTACGTACAACAATATTTTTGAGAAATTCTTTCATCTACCAATTTCCCGTAGTATGAAATACTCCCTCCGTCTCATTTTGAATGTCCGTGTTTGATATTTCAAGTCTTTCTTTATCAACTTTGATTTTAAATAGTTTTACTTGTGTTACATAGTATTTGATACAAATTATACACAATGAAAATACATTTGAAACTTAATACATTTATATATTTTGTATCAAGTATTATATTACAAAATACATTTGAAACTTAATACATTTATATTTGTATCAAGTATTATATTACATAGTTCAGTTACCCTTGATGGCCAACTGAACTAGCTCAGTTAGTTAAATATTTATTCAAGACTTATGTACGTACAACAGTATTCTTGAGAAATTCTTTCATCTACCAATTTCCCATAGTATGAAATACTCCCTCCGTCTCATATTAAATGTCCGTGTTTAATATTTCAAGTATTTCTTTATCAACTTTGACCTTAAATAGTTTTACTTATGTTACATAGTATTTTATACAAATTATACACAATGAAAATACATTTGAAACTTAATACATTTATATATTTTGTATCAAGTATTATATTACAAAAGCAAAAATATTTAAGGTCAAAGTTGAGAAAAAAATACTTTAAAAAGTCAAACAGAACATTTAATATGGGATAGAGGGAGTAACAAAGAAGTGATCGAATAATATTATGGTCCTAGCTTATTGCCCTCCAACCATTCCAAACCGACACCATCATAGGTAATTTTTGTTCGGTGTGGAATAATATTTTGTCATATATGTAATTTTTAATATTTAATAATTATTAGTAAATGTTCTTGAAGTAAGTTTGTCATAAGAAAGTAGGAGGATGATAGTCTAATTAATCAAAAGCCTTTTGAAGCTGTAAAAGGTCAATTACATTGGCATGAACCTCCAGCAACAACATCTACATCACAAGTGATATGTTATCTAATTTGAAAAGAGAAGTGTTAACACACAGTATGTTTTAAACGAGGTATAAGTAGCTTTGAGAAATTTATAAAACATCCTACACTATATAATAGGCTAACCATGACACATCATCAACCTCTAACATTTGTCACCTCTTTCCACATATTCAACAACATGTCATGTCATTGCCTACATGACACACACTTTTCATGCATAAATCCAGAATATTTAAAAAATCTATCACTCAAGGGACTCGAACCCATGACCTCTTGAACAACCAACAAACACTCAACCACAAGAGCAATTGAGTGTTTGTGTTGAAACATTTCAAAACAAAATATAGATACTTAAAATAAACATCCAAAACACTCACTAATAACTAGGGAAAGTAAATCAAAATTTAAAACATAAAAGGCAGGAACGATTAAATAGGGAAAGTCAATGGAAATTTAAATGACATAAAAAAAGGGAGCGTCTTATTTGCATTATTTTAGGAACGTTTGCCATTCAAAATCAATAACCCTAAAACGCTGCAGATGAATCACACACAATCTCAATGGCATCCTCGATTGCAATTAAAAATCAATAACCCTAAAACCATCGAGTTTATAGGCATCTTTATGGTATGTAATACGTTTTCGATTTTACACCAATTTTTTTTGATCGAATCACCATTATTTAGTCTATGTTGTTAAGAAAATGTATTAGGCACTTTCAAAGCTTAACATCGACGTTAATTTTTATGATTCCAGGTGTATGGACAATTTCATCAAGTGATTTTATCCATGGATGTAGTTACATCAACCATAAGGTAATCTCTTTACTTTTCTTATCTTTTTATATTAATAAATTTATATTTGTTAATTGTAGTAAGTAAATAGTATTTTTGATGAACTGCATTATAAGTGTTTGATAAACTGTCTTATTAAAAAAAGTTTTGAAAATTTAGATGTTACATCATGCTTTTTATTAATTGCGACAAATGCTGAAATAGAGCCTTTAGAAGCTTAACGATATCCAACTTTATTTTGTTCTATCACATTTGATGTTGCAAATATATAGAGTTCAATGCTCAAGTCACATTCAAGTTTATCATTCTATATTAATTCAATCAAAAGTTTTGTCATGAAATATAAAATTTGTGTATCCAAGCCGCTGTGACAAATCTTGGCTCAGAGTATTTATGACAAATCTTGGCTCAGAGTAAGTTAACATGATAAAAGTATAAGGCATGGCTATAATTTTTATGATTACATACATTTCTACTACATCAATGAACATGACAAATTTTCTCTATTAGTTTTACATGCAGAATCATAAAAAAAAAAGTAATGAAAATAATTACTTAAAATATTGACCGTGTTGGATTACTTATAGATTGTCAAAGTTGGTCTATGCAATGTCTTTGACTTTTAGTACATTAGTTACTCACGGATTAGAAGGGACTAATTTATTTAGTACATTACATGACACAAACGAATGGCTTTAGCTTGATTAACGATTCCGAGGCTCTATGTCGGTATTTGCTTGAAACGAGTCGGGTAGAAAATTACACATTACCATAGTTTCCTATTTTGTTGTAGTTTGGATTTCAAATTATTTTGCATTATTCTTGATTGTTAAAACGTCATTACATCATTTGTAAAATTATAATGTTGTCTCTTAATCATCTAAATAACCTTTTCTTTTATTTCGAATGTGTGGTTGTCAGTAAATAACCTTCTCATTTTATCTCGCAAGTAGCATTGATATATATGCTAGAGTTTAAATCATAGGGTCGTCATGTTGAAATGGTAAGAGAAGTATTTTACCCTTTCATTATTCTGAGTATAGAATTTAAAGTATATTAGCTAACAAGGGGTTGTAGAGGCACATTGATACGACTCTAGAGGAAATAGTGTCCAAGTGATACTCATACTTATACCTGAAACGCAAAACAAGAACAGTTAAAAAAAGTTATATATGGCGATACTTAAAGCAAAAGGTTTGTTGTTATGCTTAACCAAACACCCCCTTAATGTAATTTTACAGCGTCTACTAGGGATCATGTTTAACATTGAAGCGCGAAGCCAAGCTTTAAGGAATTTGGATTCACTATATTTGTTTTCAAACATCGAAGTACATCCACTTCTTGATGAAAAACAAGACGAATGTATTGTTGTTGGGATTAAGCTTATATATGTGTTATTTTTTATACAAAATTAACCTTTGTTTATAACTCAGTTGTGGCTGTATGCTTTTACATATTGGATCATCTCTAAAGATGCTATTTGAAGATGGTGTGGTGAAGTGATAAGAAAACTCGCAACCCACACCGGAAATGGAGATTGTGAGAGGGAATTAAAGAAGAAAGAAGCGGAAAAAACAAGTACCTTAGAAAAGGTAATAGTTTATCTATGATTCTTAGGGGTGTTCGAATTAGCTTATATGCAGATAATCAATTATATGGGTGCTTTGGTTTAGCTTATTTTATGGGATTAGAAATTTATAGTATAAAATGCCACATTAACATAATTGTTCCACAGGAGAAAATGGTAATCTGAGCTTCTGTTTAACACATAAACACATTAAGGTGTAGGTTAGTTTGGTGTTTAAAAGAGGATATTTGTCTATTTTAAAATACGTAAAAGGAAAAAATTGTTGGATACTGATTCGTACTAAGTTTTATATGAACAGGTTGTGTACAACCTTTGTTACAAAAAAGATTTTGTTGTTTAAAATTGAAATGGATCATTAATTATGAGTGGGTCGATCCATGTATGTTTTGTATGTATCAGATCAAATGGGTAAATATATAATGTGGCTATAAAGGGAATGGGTTGAAGGTTGTTTTAAATTTATTGTTTATGCATACGCCCTATAATAAACTTAATTTTCCGAGCTTAAAGTATTGTATCATGATAGATTTTAGTCTGATACACAGGATCAAATTTTTGTTAGCATGACAAAGTGGTTATAAAGAGACCAGATGTATCAGGGGCAGACTAAAAATGCATATGTAAAAATGAAGGGTGTTTGGAATAGGCAACTTTAGAGTAAAGTGAATTTGGATAATCCAAGTGCCCAAATAAGATGTGCTTACATTAAAATACTACAACAACAAGTTGTGTTTGTTTAGGCTACAACAGCAACCAGGAGTGTTTAGATCAGGTTATAAGTCTCTTATCATTTTGGTTTTACATTCAGTTAGAAAGTTTTTTTTTCCTATTATTATGAGTTTTAAACTTACCCTTTTCTTGCGAATATTTTATCTGGATGTATAGATCATGAACAAGTTTTGGAAAATAATCGGTAAATTGCAGCGGTTGACATTTTCTAGGAATAGTTTCCACTTGTGAAATCTGTATTTGAGCTTTTTACCATTTTTAGTTGTTAATTTCTTTACGACTGGTATGTGTTAATTCACATACCATTTCATGGCCAAATACCAACCCAATTAGACTATTTTGCTAACCAAATGCCAAAGAAATGTATGTTTTATGTTTATGAATATGCAGGTACGAATATTATGCAAAACGTTAAAAAATAAACGAAAATCAGCAAATACGGGCACGAGAGTGGGAGATGGGCAGAAAGTCAAGCTGGGAATCATTTTGAGCTTATAAGTGTCCTTAGAGTATGATATATGAGCAGATGTGATCCTTGTGAGAAGTTTGAAGAAGTGACAGAAATGGTCCCTACACTTTTCAAAATTGTCAAATCTGGTCCCTCATGATAGTCTTCAAGATAAATCAAAATCAGCCCTCAAAGAATCTAAGATGGACAGAAATAGCCCTTGGATAATACTTTTGGAGAATTACAGGTTTAGTCCTTGGAGTTTCATCTTCTACACATTTAGTCCTTATATATCTCAAAGTATCAAAATCTGGTCCAATCCATTTAATAGCAAAGTCCAAAACAATCCAAAGCCATAAGCCCAATCATCATCAGCCCACCATCCCTTTTATCCAAAACCCGATCCACCCAAACCCTTTGGTCAAAATAATATAACGGGTCAAAGTCAAAGAAAGGGTCAAAAGGGTAATAAAATATTACCCACAAATAATTCCCGCCCCCTTTTTCCCCCTTTACCCAAATTACCCAGATAAACATGAACCCTAAATAACCGTCCCATCAATTAACCACAATTAAGGGCTTAATAGTCAAATTGTATGCTTTCTAGAAGGTTGTCAGTGATGTCAGATACTTGTCAGATCAAACAAGCACACAATTGGATACGTGGCTGCATTCTATTGGTATAAACACGTCATTGGGATTGATCTAAGGGTGGATATCATTGGAAAAGTGATCAAGGGCTCTGAATGGATGCAAAGAAACACAAACTCACACGGATTGCCAGCTTGGCAATCCGTGAGCTCACCTCCTCACCTCTCCTATATATAGAATGTTAGTGTAGCTTGCTTAGGTGTGGAGTTTTGAGTAGCAAAACTCTGCCAATTTTAATTCTCAGCTTTTTAGTGTAATTTCACTTTTAATTGTAATCTTTATGTTTTAATGAAATCTAATTTGTTTTCTTTAATCATTTCTGCTTATTACTTTTATTTTATTGCTTCAGTTTGTATTCTCTTAAACTTTCAGTAATATCTTAGTTTATAAACATTGTGATTTCTATTCCATTTCAATTCAGTTTTACCTAGTTTTAAAGTCTCATTAAATCAGAAAATATAAAAAATTAGTTTTAGCAAATCAGTTTTTCAAATAAGCTGTTTAGAGGTAATTTGAATTTCACAAAAGCTATATATAGCTTTTGTGAGGATGTGATTCAATTTTATCATTGTCAAAAGTTCATAGAAGTAAAGTCAACAGAAGTCAACTGCAGTGGTTAATTTGGAGATCAGAGGTGAATTTGACAGGCCAATTCAGAATTAGAAGGTTGAGCCTGTCCAAAGGCAGGCAAGCATAGTGATCACCCTCTGTTCATGCTGAGGGGGTAGAACTTTGTAAGTATTTGATTTCTGACTCTAGTTCTAATTCTTTGCATCTTAGTTAATTTTGTTATTAAAAGTTGTTGTTACTGTTTCAGTATATTAGTTAGTGATTAGTTTAAGTAATTGAAATAGTTGGAACTTATTTGATCTTTGTTATAGTTGTTTTCAGTTTGGATCTGTAATTCTAGCTTGTTTAGAATAATTGTAAAACTTAATTTGAGTCAGTTTTAGTGTAAGTTTACTGTTTTATTGATTCATATAATTGATAAGCTAGCTGATTGGTTCACTGATTTGGAATTTGGTAGCTCATAACTGGTAGTTGTAGTTAGAACTGCAATATAAGGGGGTGTTTGGATTTATCATTTGCTGAGTGTTGTTGTTATTGTATTGTTGTTTACCTGTTATTCAGTAGTTATATTAGAATAATAATAGGTCTTTAGTTCATAAAAATAGTGTAAGATAACTATAATAGTCAAAGTTAGATTTCAATATGGTTTAACATTTGGTACTATTAGAATCAGTTTGTATAATTGTAGAAGTAGTTAGATATTAGGTTAAATTAGCTTTATCTAGTTGTATTACAGCTTGATATTTCAAAAAGTAGTAGAATAAGTAGTTTTAATTTGGTATAAGTCAACTAGTGAAGGACTCATAAAAAGTCAACTGTTTCAACTTTCATGTTTGCACAAGTTGCTGAACTTGCCTCTTTTTATAGTATCTAATGGTTAAATCTGAGTAGGACTTTAGTTAGTTTGTGATTTCAGTAGTCCAGAGTAGCATTTGCCTCCTTAATCTTCTAGATTAGAGCTTTTTAGAACAGTTTTTTGAGGCCTGCAATAAGTGGTACTGGACTTGATTTCTGATTTGAGCACATAGAGCTGCAATAGCTTATTTGAGTTTGTGATAGTGTGTAATTGCTAGTTCTGAGTTGATTTAGCTGTAATTTAGTTATTTCAATCATTTCTTAGTGATTGCTTATCTTGATTCTTATTCTGCTAATGCTTAGTTGTTGGTATAACTGCTTATTGCTTTGATCTTGTGTTTCTGTGCTTCCTTTCATCATATTTGAGCATATCTGAATCCATTATAGCATATTTTATTTATTTGTTCAGTTTGGATCAGTTTTGTGGCAAGTGCTTATAAACAAGCACTTGTCATAAGCTGTTTTAGCTAAAATAAGCACTTCTGCTTAACTTTTTCTTTTCAAAATTTTTCTGCAAGCTTTCAATATTATTTTAGATTTTCTGTAAATTTTTCAAGATTTTTCCAAATGGTTTTACTATTTTTCTTAATATTTCTTAACTTTTAATCAATTTTTAATATTTTTAAATAAACAAAAACCCATAAAAAATCAGAAAAAGCTTTAAAAAATACAAAAATATTTTAAATAATTCTTTTATAATATTCTAGATTTTTTAGAATAGATTTTATAATTTTCACATTATTTTTGACATTTTCCTTTATTTTTAATTACTTTTTAATTCAATAAATAGAAAATAAATAAAAACTCAAAAAAATATTTTTCTTTTTCTCAAAATTCTTTTTAATAGTTTAAGATTTTTAGAAAATATTTTCACATTTATAGGATCATTTTTAGAATAAAAGTCGCGTTTTATTTCGTACGTTACGTTTTAAAATTACGTTTGCATTCCCGTTTTCACGTTTTAGACTTCGGTGCATAATTAGCTTGTACTCTTTGCATATTTCACTATTTCATTTCATATTTTGATTTCACAATCACTTTTCACTTTACACTTTTCACTACACGATTCCCAATTCGATTGTTCGAAATTCCATTCGAACCTTCGTTGGGAGAACGACCCGGGAAATACTTTCACAAGTATTTCTTCGAAAAATAATTATATACTATAATTGACACGAATCAATTTTTGGCGCTGCTTCCGGGGAAGGTCGAAGTGAGTTTTTGAATATCGTTTTGAAAAATCGTGTTTTGTTAAGCCTTCCTCTACTTTGTATATATATTTCTATAAAAATTGAAAAATTCAAAACACTTTTCCTAAAGTGTTTACAAAAATACAAAATAAAAATAATAAAATTTACAGCCTCGACTCTCCCGTGGAAGGGAGGGCGTTGTTAGGGGTGTAAACGAGCCGAGTGGAGTCGAGTATTGACATGCTCGAGCTCGGCTCGTTTAAACTCGAGTCGAGTCGAGTATTTTTTGAGTTGATCTCGAGTTGTTCGCGAGTTGTCTCGGCTCGATTACACCCCTATATATATATATATATATATATTGGGGTGTTAATGTGTAATCGAGTCGAGTCGAGTAGCTCGCGAGTTGTCTCGGCTCGTTTAAAATCGAGTCGAATCGAGTATTTTTCGAGTCGATCTCGAGTTGCTCGCGAGTTGTCTCGGCTCGTTTACACCCCTAGGCATTGTAAACCAAAAAAATCTCACAATATAACAAAAACGTGAAATTATTTGATTATCGGATTATTTCAATTACTACAACCGATTAAGCGGGAAATACGGAAGCTAAGACATTAAATTGCTAGCTGAAGAGAGAAACACTCTTCTTTCCCGTCCCGTCGCGCGTGGTTTTGAAAGAAACAGTTTTCGATTAATGCAACGTTTTAATAAAAAGAAAAACAAAAGAAATAAAAAGTTTTTGTGATAAAAAAAAAACAAAAAAACAAAAAACAAAAAGATTTTCCTTTCTCTTTTCTTTTTCATTTTCTTTTTGATTTTGCTTGTGGTGTATGCACACCCGATCTTCTTTTGAGAGTCTTACGTCTCCGTTCTCTAACCCCGAGCGGGTTTTATGACATACTAGTCGGGTTCATTTCCTTGACGACGAGGAGATGAATCAAAACGAACAACACAACGGACCCCCGCCGATGGGTGGTCCGCAGCACAATGTTATCCCGCCGATGGGACAACAACCGGCATTTGATCCACGTCCAATGGGGGAACAACTTCAATCACCATTCAATGGTGTGAGGAGAGCTATTGTGATTCTGGACATCAATGCCAACTTTGAGATCAATCACGGATTACTCAATTTGATCACGGGTATATCCTTTCACGGGTTTGATCACGAAGACCACTATGCTCACATCAGAAATTTTACCGACATCGCTGAGACCATAAGAATGAACCAAGTTCCTCACGATGGCTGGAAAAGGAACCGCCTAATTCGATTCACACATGGAATGATCTCGCTTCCAAGTTTGTGAATTATTTCTATCCTCCTTCTAAAACTTCTAACCTACGATCCCAAACTTTCGGTTCCAACAAGCTTTTGATGAGTCATTTAGTGAAGCTTGGGATCGATTCAAAGATTTGAAGGAAAAATGTCCGAACCATGGGTTCACCGACCTTCAGCAGATTGTCACTTTCTATAATGGGTTATGTCATGTTGACCAAGACTCACTCAACTCTGCTGTGGGTGGGAACTTGTTGGCTAGGAACACGAATGATGCTTTTATGATAATTGAGAATAAGGCTCGTGTAAGAATGTCTAGGAATAAACCTCAAGTGTCGAATAATGGTAAAAATAATGATGAAGTGATAAGTATGATATTGGCTCTTACAAAGAAAGTTGATGCAATTTCAATTGAAAAATCAAACCATCAAGTCAATGTGGTTAGTCACGGTTGTGAGACTTGTGGTGGTCCACATTTGTATTATGAATGTCCGGCCACCGGTGCCTTTTCTCGAGAAAACGCGTATGCTGCAAACACGGGTAACAACGGTTATCCACAACCTCAAGGAGACCGTAATCTCCTCAGCTACCGCTCACCTCGTTATCTTGGACCACCCGTTTTCGAACAATCAAACCAAGTCAATCAAGTCAACCAAAATCATAATGTGGTGAATCGTAATAATCAAGGAAATCAAAATCAGAGTCGAGCTAATAACGGTTTTCAAAATCATAATCAAGGATTTAATCAAAACCGGGGTTTTCAAGGTAATTACAATCAAGGCCCGCCTCAAGGGAATTTTCAAAACCAACAAAACTATGGAAACCCTGGGAATTTTCAGAATGCAAATCATGGAAATCAAAATCATGGTAATTTCCAAAACCGTGGGCAGAATTTCAACAATAATCAAAATCAAGGTGTTATTAAAAATCCGTCGCCCACGGAAGGTTTGATTAAGCAATTGATTCAAAATCAACAATCTTTTATGGCAAAATATGAAGAATCAACACGGTTGTTTGCAAATCAAATTAGTGATATTAACAAACGTTTAAATGATCGACCCTCGGGTTCGGGTACTACTTCTTTGCCAAGCAACATGATCGCAAACCCGAGGGGCGAAGTTAAGGCGATCACGACTCGCAGTGGTGCTAAATATGATGGACCCACAGCTCCTACTACCTCTTCTTCTTCGTCTCCGCCTAAGGTAGTGGACTATGAGACCGAGGTGACAAAGAACCCGGTTCCTCCTATTAATAATGGAGGAGCTAAAAACGTTCAACCTCCGGTTGTCCAAGTTTTAAAAGATAAAGAAAAAGTCGTTTTTGAGAATAATGTGAAATACAAGTATAAATTGCCATACCCGTCACGATTTAATGATGAAGAGCTCCGTGCAAAGTCTAAAAAACAAATGAAAAAATTTCTGGATATTTTTCAAAAATTGCACTTTGATATAAGTTTTATGGATGCTCTCGTGTACATGCCAAAATTTGCTTCCACGTTCAAAAACCTCATAAGTAATAAAGAGAAATTGCTTGAATTAGCCGAAACACCGATAAATGCTCAATGTTCCGCGATTCTTCTCAAGAAGCTTCCTGAAAAGCTTGGTGACTCGGGAAAGTTTCTCATTCCTTGTTCATTGAAAGATCAAGAAGTTTGCAACGCCCTGGCCGATTCAGGTGCGAGTATTAACCTTATGCCATTATCGATCTATGAACAACTTGGAATGGGGGAGCTTAAATCGACGAGAATGACTTTAGAGCTTGCTAATCGATTGATAACTCATCCAGTTGGAATTGCTGAAGACGTTTTTGTTCGTGTGAATTCGTGTACTTTTCCGGCAGATTTTGTTGTTGTCAATTTTGAAGCGGATCCGAGAGTTCCTCTAATACTAGGGCGACCGTTTTTACGAACCGCAAAAGCCCTAGTAGATCATTTTGAGGATACCCTAACTTTACGACATGATGATGACATTATGATTTTTAAAGCCGATGATTCAAAATAAAAGAAGTACTCCGTCAAATGCGTTGATGTTTGTGATTATTCCTTTGATGATTTTGTAAAAACTTTCGTCTCCGACTCTTCCCCATCATTTCCTCCGACTAAGGAATTTGATTCTTTTTGGGAAGAGGTCGATGAATTTCTTGCTATTGAAACGAGTTCGTTTTCTGAGACTGACGAATCTTACTTTGATTTGGAGGGGGATATTATTTTTCTTGACAATTTGTTGAACGATGAACCGTCAATCCCTCCGGATAAAGTTAAGACGAAGATTGAGCTTATAATTGACGATCCTCTGGAACCCGATCTCGAGGAATTTTTACTCGACTTTGAGAGTTTTACATTTGATATGACTGAGGAAATAAGTGGCAATCCCACTTATCGTTCTGATTTTTCTGATACAACTTATGAAGCTTTTCATTTTGATTTCGATCACTCGGAAGAGACTAGTCGTGGCAGTACCACTTCTCATGCTTTTATCTCTCTTCTGGAGTATGAGTCATTTCGCTTTGATGAATATGAATGTGAAATTGAAAAGTTTTCTAAACCTGAATATGAAAGTTTCAGTTTTGATCTTGAAATTGATCATGATCCGGGTGGTGTTCTTAAAAATGAGAATTTTAATGAAAATTTTATCCCATCCCTCCCACCCGGAAAAGATTTTAACATGAGCTTGAATGATAAAATTCATAATTTCACAATTATGAAGTTTTCTTTTGATGATGATGAGTTTTTCAAGATTGTTATCATGACTTTCTTACCATTTGTAACATTTGGTGTGATTTCTCTTATCCTTCACTCTGTGGGGAGTGAGGATGTTGTTTTTGACCCTGGTATCATTTTTAAAAGTTTTCGTTATTAAAATACCATCGGTTATCTCTTCGGGGTGGAACTTTCACATAAATCATATGTTTTTACTAATATTTTGAATGAAAGCCCGAGTGAGATTATTTTTCCACGGATTTTTCCCTAAGGACAAATTAATTCGGGGATCGAGTCAAGCTACGTGAATCAGAAATAAAAAACAAAGCGCTTCATGGGTGGCAACCCATGCTTATCCAATTTCATCTTCTTATTTTCTATTTTCTATCAAATAACGTGAGGAGGAGGTGCCTCTTCTACTCTTGTGTTCCGTGGTTGTTTGTGATGTTTGTTTAGGATTGTCCGCGATTTATGATGACTCTCGTGCTCGTTATCTTCTCTCCGCTCGAGTTTCATTCATCGGTGCTTATTGGAAATCCTATATCCGTGAATCTTATCGACTAACGTTTTCTTTGGCATAATTAATAAATGGCCCTAGAATTTTGTTAGGATTACCTTAACCCGTAAAACATTGAGGACAATGTTTCATTCTAGTCTGGGGGAGGGTGAATCTTCGATTCGATTTAACCTCGCATTTTTCACAAGTCGTGGACTTTCGCAACTCCGTTTTTCACAAGTCCGCGATTTATGATGACTCTCGTGCTCGTTATCTTCTCTCCGCTCGAGTTTCATTCATCGGTGCTTATTGGAAATCCTATATCCGTGAATCTTATCGACTAACGTTTTCTTTGGCATAATTAATAAATGGACCTAGAATTTTGTTAGGATTACCTTAACCCGTAAAACATTGAGGACAATGTTTCATTCTAGTCTGGGGGAGGGTGAATCTTCGATTCGATTTAACCTCGCATTTTTCACAAGTCGTGGACTTTCGCAACTCCGTTTTTCCACCAAAAAAAAAAAAAAAATTGAAAAATTGAAAAGTTTCAAAAGTTTCAAAGAAAAATAAATGAAAAAGTCATGAAAAAGTAAAAAAAAAAGAGAAAAAGTGGAAAAGTTGTGCAAAAATATAATAAAGTTTAAATAAATGTTTTGACACCTTGTTGACTTTCTTGCTGGCGAGAGTAGGAATAAATATTTTGACTTGACCGGGCGTGTTGAGCCCTAGTGTGTTGAGCCCTAGCTTGTTCCCTTAATCAAATAAGCTTGTGCTAGTTTTGTACACAAGGAGCTATAAAATGCGAATTTTTCCTTAAAAGCTTTCGCTAGTCTTTTACATCAGGAGCTAGAAAACGCGAATTCTTCTTCTAGAATTTGCAAGTTTCCGTAAATGACTTTATATATGCGTGGCTGATTATCGGCTAAGTATTCGCTGGTTTCATTATTTGGAATCTTAAATTGCGAAGAGCGAGAAATGATAGAGTTTATTTAGAAGTTAGATGCTAAACGTGGAGTAGTGTTCTCTTTAGAGCTCATGGAAGGTACTTGTGGCTTTTTACTCCCATCAGATACGTCACCCATATATAATAGATGTTCTAGGTTAATTAGTGGTATTTCGGTTTGAATAATATTTAGTTCTTTGTTTTCTTAAGAGAATCTTTGCTTTAAAAGTTGGGTACATATCAAGGAACATCAAAAATAAGAGCAAAAAAAGTGAAAAATCAAAAGTCAAAAGTTGATTATCTATGTGGTTTTGGAGCTACCCGATAAGCTTCCATTGATGTATTGAGAAAAGTCAAGAAAGAAAGAAAAAAAAAGTGAAAATTTGAAAGTTATGTTGAATAAGAGTTTGAATGTAAAATAAGTTGTTGGCGCGTGAGGTGCATGTGAATGATTCTAAATTGGACACATGAGGTGCACGTGTAGTACTCCGCAACTTATATTTATGATATTGTATGTACCAAAATTCCTTGATGTGGACCAAATTTCTATTGCAGTGGTTCTTAAGAGAAAATGAATAACTACTTATCGTTTAAACTTAGGTGTCACTATCGGACTAAAAATTATTGAAACGAGAAAATATGAAGAAATTCATTTCTCAACGAAAATAAAATATTGAGATACAAAACTTTGGACATGGGAGTAAGAAGTTTCCACAAGTAACTTTTATGAGTAGTGTTAGCATCTAACTTGTAGATAAGTTGTGATCTCGTTTGTACGCTTAGTTTGGGGACTTGTGAAAAATCAAGGATGACGATTTTTATCCGTATGGTCACTTCTTAAATAGAAGTGTTTCTACTCGTTGACCCTAATAATTATTGCAAAATAATGAAAGTTCAATAAACCGTCACAAGAATAAAGTATGAAAAGTACAAAAATAGGAAATGTAAGTGGAATAAAGGAGTAAAGGAAAATTTTGGAAAACGGAGCGTTTTCGGGAATAAATGATTTTATTACTTCTTTTGAATCTCCTTGCTACTTTACAAAGTTAGTAGGAAGAGTTTTGAAATTATTTATCTCAAAAGCGTGAATTGATCACATTGCGTGAGGACACGACAATACCTTAGTCTGGGAGATTTTGGTATGTGTTAACTCACATACCATTTCATGGACAAATACCAACCCAATTAGACTATTTTGCTAACCAAATGCCAAAGAAATGTATGTTTTATGTTTATGAATATGCAGGTACGGATATTATGCAAAACGTTAAAAAAAAATGAAAATCAGCAAATACGGGCACGAGAGTGGGAGATGGGCAGAAAGTCAAGCTGGGAATCATTTTGAGCTTATAAGAGTCCTTAGAGTTTGATATATGAGCAGATGTGATCCTTGTGAGAAGTTTGAAGAAGTGACAGAAATGGTCCCTACACTTTTCAAAATTGTCAAATCTGGTCCCTCATGATAGTCTTCAAGATAAATCAAAATCAGCCCTCAAAGAATCTAAGATGGACAGAAATAGCCCTTGGATAATACTTTTGGAGAATTACAGGTTTAGTCCTTGGAGTTTCATCTTCTACACATTTAGTCCTTATATATCTCAAAGTATCAAAATCTGGTCCAATCCATTTAATAGCAAAGTCCAAAACAATCCAAAGCCATAAGCCCAATCATCATCAGCCCACCATCCCTTTTATCTAAAACCCGATCCACCCAAACCCTTTGGTCAAAATAATATAACGGGTCAAAGTCAAAGAAAGGGTCAAAAGGGTAATAAAATATTACCCACAAATCATTCCCGCCCCCTTTTTCCCCCTTTACCCAAATTACCTAGATAAACATGAACCCTAAATAACCATCCCATCAATTAACCACAATTAAGGGCTTAATAGTCAAATTGTATGCTTTCTAGAAGGTTGCCAGTGATGTCAGATACTTGTCAGATCAAACAAGCACACAATTGGATACGTGGCTGCATTCTATTGGTATAAACACGTCATTGGGATTGATCTAAGGGTGGATATCATTGGAAAAGTGATCAAGGGCTCTGAATGGATGCAAAGAAACACAAAATCACACGGATTTCCAGCTTGGCAATTCGTGAGCTCACCTCCTCACCTCTCCTATATATAGAATGTTAGTGTAGCTTGTTTAGGTGTGGAGTTTTGAGTAGCAAAACTATGCCAATTTTAATTCTTAGCTTTTTAGTGTAATTTCACTTTTAATTGTAATCTTTATGTTTTAATGAAATCTAATTTGTATTCTTCAATCATTTCTGCTTATTACTTTTATTTTATTGCTTCAGTTTGTATTCTCTTAAGCTTTCAGTAATATCTTAGTTTATAAACATTGTGATTTCTATTCCATTTCAATTCAGTTTTACCTAGATTTAAAGTTTCATTAAATCAGAAAATATAAAAAATTAGTTTTAGCAAATCAGTTTTTCAAATAAGCTGTTTAGAGGTAATTTGAATTTCACAAAAGCTATATATAGCTTTTGTGAGGTTGTGATTCAGTTTTATCATTGTCAAAAGTTCATAGTAGTAAAGTCAACAGAAGTCAACTGCAGTGGTTAATTTGGAGATCAGAGGTGAATTTGACAGGCCAATTCAGAATTAGAAGGTTGAGCCTGTCCAAAGACAGGCAAGCATAGTGATCCCCCTCTGTTCATGCTGAGGGGGTAGAACTTTGTAAGTATTTGATTTCTGACTCTAGTTCTAATTCTTTGCATCTTAGTTAATTTTGTTATTAAAAGTTGTTGTTACTGTTTCAGTATATTAGTTAGCGATTAGTTTAAGTAATTGAAATAGTTGGAACTTATTTGATCTTTGTTATAGTTGTTTTCAGTTTGGATCTGTAATTCTAGCTTGTTTAGAATAATTGTAAAACTTAATTTGAGTCAGTTTTAGTGTAAGTTTACTGTTTTATTGATTCATATAAGTGATAAGCTAGCTGATTGGTTCACTGATTTGGAATTTGGTAGCTCATAACAGGTAGTTGTAGTTAGAACTGCAATATAAGGGGGTGTTTGGATTTATCATTTGCTGAGTGTTGTTGTTATTGTATTGCTGTTTACCTGTTATTCAATAGTTATATTAGAATAATAATAGGTCTTTAGTTCATACAAATAGTGTAAGATAACTATAATAGTCAAAGTTAGATTTCAATATGGTTTAACATTTGGTACTATTAGAATCAGTTTGTATAATTGTAGAAGTAGTTAGATATTAGGTTAAATTAGCTTTATCTAGTTGTATTACAGCTTGATATTTCAAAAAGTAGTAGAATAAGTAGTTTTAATTTGGTATAAGTCAACTAGTGAAGGACTCATAAAAAGTCAACTGTTTCAACTTTCATGTTTGCACAAGCTGCTGAACTTGCCTCTTTTTATAGTATCTAATGGTTAAATATGAGTAGGACTTCAGTTAGTTTGTGATTTCAGTAGTCCAGAGTAGCATTTGCCCCATTAATCTTATAGATTAGAGCTTTTTAGAATAGTTTTTTGAGGCCTGCAATAAGTGGTACTGGACTTGATTTCTGATTTGAGCACATAGGGCTGCAATAGCTTATTTGAGTTTGTGATAGTGTGTAATTGCTAGTTCTGAGTTGATTTAGCTGTAATTTAGTTATTTCAATCATTTCTTAGTGATTGCTTATCCTGATTCTTATTATGCTAATGCCTAGTTGTTGGTATAACTGCTTATTGCTTTGATCTTGTGTTTCTGTGCTTCCTTTCATCATATTTGAGCATATCTGAGTCCATTATAGCATATTTCATTTGTTTGTTCAGTTTGGATCAGTTTTGTGGCAAGACTATATAAATAAGCACTTGCCATAAGCTGTTTTAGCTAAAATAAGCACTTCTGCTTAACTTTTTCTTTTCAAAATTTTTCTGCAAGCTTTCAATATTATTTTAGATTTTCTGTAATTTTTTCATGATTTTTCCAAGTGGTTTTACTATTTTTCTTAATATTTCTTAACTTTTAATCAATTTTTAATATTTTTAAATAAACAAAAACCCATAAAAAAATCAGAAAAAGATTTAAAAAATACAAAAATATTTTAAATAATTCTTTTATAATATTCTAGATTTTTTAGAATAGATTTTATAATTTTCACATTATTTTTCACATTTTCCTTTATTTTTAATTACTTTTTAATTCAATAAATAGAAAATAAATTCATAGAAAATAAATAAAAACTCAAAAAAATATTTTTCTTTTTCTCAAAATTCTTTTTAATAGTTTAAGATTTTTAGAAAATATTTTCACATTTATAGGATCATTTTTAGAATAAAAGTCGCGTTTTATTTCGTACGTTTCGTTTTAAAATTACGTTTGCATTCCCGTTTTCACGTTTTAGACTTCGGTGCATAATTAGCTTGTACTCTTTGCATATTTCACTATTTCATTTCATATTTTGATTTCACAATCACTTTTCACTACACGATTCCCAATTCGATTATTCGAAATTCCATTCGAACCTTCGTTGGGAGAACGACCCAGGAAATACTTTCACAAGTATTTCTTCGGAAAATAATTATATACTATGATTGACACGAATCAACGACCCTGAAACTTGAAGTAGTAGACAAGGTTGCAACTGCAAAACATCAGCAGCATTGGGTTCGGTTTGAAAAATCTAACATGGTGTGCATTGCATTGATAGATTACTTGGGACGTGTTCAGCGAGTCGGTGATCCAGTAGAATTGGGAGGGTTCAACATAAGCCAAACCGTTAGAAGAATCATTGATATTCTAAATCTAAAGTAAGTTTTTGCATATATTTTTTAATCATTACAATTCCATAAAATTATTTACCAGCATGCATCCCTCCTGTGCAGCGGCAACCACATTGAGCTTACCTTATGAAATGAAATGGCAGTAGGATTTAACAAACAAGGTTTTGAGGCTATGGAAAAATATGTCATGATAGCTGTCAATACATGCCAAGTAACGGATTTCAAAGGTACTTTTGCAAAATAGACTGCCCATATATACGACATCAGTATTTGCTAAATATATAATATAACCATTTTCTTTATTTTATTAGATTTATAGATGCAGTCCGCCTTCCATCAAGTTCCTGTTCTTAGCAGCGAGCAATCCCAACTTATGAAATCTTAACTTACAAAGGAACTACTTTACAATTTTAGAACATTAAATGGAAGGTATGCATCTCAAATTCAATAAGTTTGATGTTTCGTAAACATCAGCGTATATGCGTGTCTCACTCTCATGGTTTCGTAATGCACCAATTGCTTAAATGTTGTATATATGTGTATATATATGCGTGTCTCACTCTCATGGTTTCGTAATGCACCAATTTTTTTTTTTTGGTTGCAGCTTTAAAAAGGACACCAGTACCAAATTTATTCATTTTGATACTTTTAAGCACATTGTTAGATATACGTGAAACGCCCATCTCAAAGTCTCTGTTCCAGTAGCAAACGAGATTAAATGCTCACAACATTAAACTATTTGCAATTGTGATCGTTAGTTACTAAAATTGCAGTAGATACTCAATTTCTAATGTTTGCATATGGTGATTTTATAGCGCCATTAAGGTCGCATGTGCCGGTGATCTATGTTGTAAATTTGATGTGGGTGGTAATGGGAAGACTTAGATGGTTGAGTTCATTGAAGATATAGATGTTGTAATATGTCTATCAAGTATAGGGGGTGTTTGGCTTTGCTTTGTCAAAAGTCGTTATATGATATGGAATAATTCGAATATGATAGTTTGATGAACTAAACTTTCCTATAGGCTGCACGAAATAGGTTTTGGGTGTGCCATTCTCGAAGTGTGTTGCAACTCTTAGTGGACTAATATGAGGTTGTAAATTGCTTTTAGCCTCATCTTCTACGCAACTTAGGTGTACCAAAATATGTGTAAAAAATGAGACGCTTTATATTTTGTTACGAGGTAATGCTATGTTCATATGACATCACAGATGTTTACATTTTTACCAATGCACACATTTATTTTAATTGATCCATCTAATTAGATGATTAACGATGTAGGTTTCTTCATTCCTCCTTGCGTTGTACTGAACGCACTCACAGATGGAAAGAAAACATGAGAAAAATTATGCTGTTGCGATCTCCTTAATAAGTTAATAGGTAAAATTAGATTATTATTTGTATATGTTGCACTATTATTATACTAATACATAATGAGAATGATACTAAAAGTTGTTGGAACTCAATTTGACTTATCTCTTAACATATTGTACCCTTTTAAGGCTTCAAATTCTCTAGCATATAGTTTTTATTTTATATTTAATTCTCTTCCATTTTCTGTATATTAAACTGGTGATACATGAATGTTGGAGTTCAAAGCATGGAAAAAAGATTATTCAATATGATGTGTATGGATCTGATTTGAACTTCTTGGTCCAGACACAAGCTTTGGTGCAACAACAAAAATCGCATGGGGTTTATACAATTACGGCTCACAGAAACTTATTTTTATTGTGAAAATTATATTAAGTTTAACGATAACTTAAAAATTACATTACTAAGAAAAGGTAGTACCATCTGGATGTAGAGATAAAGTTCTCAAGCTATGGATTAGCTAATGGTTGTAATATAAAGATAGGTATATGTAGATGAACATATACCGGCCCTGATGTCACTTTTCTTCGGGCTTGGTTTTATAATTATTAGAATAATTATCATTGTTATTTTACATATAATATATGAGCACTATATTTTTGTTTCCAGTTATTTTATTTAACATATTTGTCGTTATTCATTATTTAGTTTGCGTGCATATAATTTTGTCAAACAATATTATGAAGCAAACCCGCCCATTGGGCGGGTCATGAAGCTAGTTTAATCTAATATAAAGCTTTTTTTAAACTCACCATTGTGGATTTATTAATTGAAATTTTCCTATTATTGTTGGAAGATGAACATACATATTAATAAAACTCTAATACAATATGATCCTAACGCCTTTGTTTCGTGGTTTGACAGCTTGATCCCTTTTTTACCTTTACTATTAGTAGTGAGCTGCACCTCCACATCAATAAAAACAACTACAATAAATCACTTCTGTAGATTTATCTTCTCATGGCTACTAGAACTCCTTAGTATTAGTAGTCGGTTACACATTGACAAAAAAAAACTTCCGAGAACATGGAAGTGCAACACAACAACCATCCAAGAACATACAACAAACCAAGACAAAAGTAACAAAACTAGCATATATTTCCTCTTTATAGGGCATTTTCAGTATCATTCTTCGGTACGAAACACTCTCCTACAGAAACAATAACAAAAAATCTAATAAAAAAATAATTAAATTTAACAGAGTATAATACATGTTAATAACATTGAGTAGCCAAAAGTACAACTAAAAGAATAGTAGCTGATAAGTCAAAAGAGACGGTGGCGACATGAATCCTAGGCTTAGTAATGCCCTCAAACTTCCCTGTAAAATTATGGTAATAAACTTATCACTTGACATATTATCAGAATATAAAACATGTCAAGCAAAGTAATGGCACTATCACCTCTTTAACCATCTCAACCAAATCTAGTGGGTAGGCTTATGCATGGACGAACCCACATAGGAGCCGGGTGTGGCACGTGTAACACCCCCAAATTTAAGTTTGTAGCAGCGGAAAAGTAATTTGGGTGTTACGGGGAGGATCGAAGTTAAAATCACATAAAATGGCTTAAAAGAAGTGTTTTAAAAGTTATTTGTCAATCAGATAATATTTTTGATAAAAGATGAACCATTTGATTTAGAATCTTATTAAAAGATATAAAGGCTTGTAAGAATGACATATTTGATTTTTACACCATTTTAATTTATCAGAGTCATAAATGCCCGCTCCGTGTCTTGTCCTGCTCCGTTAATTTACCTGAGATACACATGCTTAAAAGTGTCAACACAAAGGTTGGTGAGTTCATAGAGTTTTATGGAAAACCATTTATTTCAATAGATTTCAGGAATATTTGATAATAATAAATACTAACAGTGATAGAACAAATATTGAGTGATGTTGATTATTATCACAGATAAATCATATAGATATTCAATCAAATTCAAATAAGGGATCAATAATCCTAACATGAGATGGAAACTCATGATGCTAATTTAATGAGATATATAATTCAAGTCTGGTCAAATACCTATACAGCTGTATCTAAATATATGTTGAAAACATATATTTTCTTATGGATATTGAAAACTGGGTGCCACTTCCCAAAGATAAAGACAACTGGGTGCCACTACCCAAAGATAAAAACAACTGGGTGCCACTACCCAAAGATAAAGACAATTGGGTGCCACTACCCAAAGATAAAGACAACTGGGTTGCGATTTTAAGTGTAACAATAATAATAACGTGAAGTGAGAATGTTTTGTGGTTCCTAGGCCTTCCACAAGGGAGGCAACCACATTTTTGTGTTCTATGTATTAACATGTGGTATGTAAAATAAATAGGAATTATATACGTTCGAAATTATTATTATGCGATGCATGGACATGAACTAACGTATAAAATGAAATCGAGAGAGTTCTAAGAGACTTACAACACCTCTAGGGTGGTGAAGGAACTTGTAAAGATGAATAGAACACATGGGGAAAACGCAACTCGCCATAACCATTTATACGATATATATATATATATATATATATATATATATATATATATATATATATATATATATATATATATATATATATATATATATATATATACCCTATATCTCGAATAAGATTCCAACGGAGAATGTGGGTACTTCTGGTCTTCTTGGGGTTTCTAATTGATGAAAAGGGACTGAGAGAATATGGAAAGGAGATGAGGGTGAGAGGTGGTGAAGAAGAAAAATGTTATACGTGTATATGTATACGTACGAATTTATATTGAGTTTTCAAAACATTCACACATGTTCTACTATTTCGAAGTCAGAGGATGTTGGGATATTATTGAGATTTACTGTTAGGATGACTTTAAGGGTTGTGAGAGTGAGGGAAAGCAAATGAGAATTGAGTTGTGTTCATATATGTCGACTAGAGAATTCTTTGTGTACACAAATTGGAACTAACGTGAAATCTTGATACCTTCTATGATAAATACTCTTAACAACTCACAAATGATCAAATATAATTATTAGAATGGGTTTAAAACAAACCCGGGTCAAAACGCTTGAGTTTGTGAAAATATATATGGATTTATTAAACGAAAATGGGACAAACACTTTGGCTTTCGGAAATGTATTAAACGTTCGTATCTGGAGCTAATATTTGGCGTCCAACTTCTTTGGTGGATTGACAATTAGGTGGTATAAAAATACGTATACGTTGTATTTAGAATTTGAAAGAAAAACGGGGCGTTTGGAGGGGGTCTGCTCGATTCAGAAAATGAAATAGAAATGAGATTTGGGCTTGGTGTTGGGCTGGTGAACAGTGACGAGAATGAATGTGTGGGCTGAGTTTATACTTGGCCCAAGTGGTGTTAATTGTGTAATTAACTTTCGTAATACGCGTCGTGAGCTCGTCCCGTTATTTGGTAATTTATTTAATAATGTTTTTGTGTTAAAATAATATAATAAAGAAAATTTTAAATTTTCCCATAAAAATAGTGATTAAAATGATGACAGAGATTATTATATAATTAACCGAAGTTAATTATACGAATTTTTGCAGTTCTCTACAGTACCCACTCGTCATTCTGAATTTCGTCCCGAAATTCAAGTTTGAAATGATTACTAGGGTAAAGGATTATGAACATAGGGTTGTCGAGAGATTTTTATCCGAAATTCAAGGAAACGAAATCTAGTTAGATTTATTGGTGCTAGGCGAGATAAATTTAAATATTGCAACTAACGAATCCAAGGGTTGTAAATATAGAAAGTAACGGTCAGGAATAGTGGAAAATTAACGGCTAGTGAATAGTGAATACTAACGGTCGTGAATAGTAATATAACGGCTATATTTTTAGCCTATAAATACCTCATTTAATTTCCTATTCTTCCATCAACCATTTCTCTCTTATTAAATACTTCCGAAAATGACAAGCCTAATTACTATTATTGCGATGGTATATGTCGTTGTTGTCGTTACCTATTTGACTTTTGTCCCGGATGAAGATTATGTAGTTTTGGTCGGGCTCTTGGTTTTCCTAATTCCACTCACGGTTTTATCATATGTTGTGGATAAGATATGGAGGCACTAGTCTTTAAAATGAGTTCTTGTTATGTTTCTATGTAATCCTCAATAAATGTGAAATAAGACTTATTTGTCTTTATGTTTAAGAACTAGTCTTGCTATTGTTTCTAATGGTTTAATTATACTTATCTTTTAGAGTAATCAGTGTGATTCATCCTGTGGTGGCTCTTGCTATGGTGCTGTTGATGGGAATTCTTATTATTATGCTGGGTCAGCCTATTGGAGATTCTATGCTTTTTATTGTAATCATTGTAATAATAACACCTCCAATGCTAATTATATGCCTATGTATTAATTTCCGTGGTTTCTAATAAAATTTTCGCTATTGATGTTTTCCATAAGTCTTTGTGAACTCTTAGGTTTCTAATGTTTGTACTTTTCTCGACTTACTATAATAAAAATGATGGGTATTAAGTGTAAATATCTATTGGAGTTTGTCAAAAATGAGGTTTATGAATAGTTTATTTAATCTCAAGATTTTGCTTTTGAATGAAGATTGTTATTAGAAAATCTGAAAAGATAACTGTTCCATTTACGACATGATTCTTCCTAAATTATACATAGGTAGCTAGGCTATGTATAGTTGAGGACCAAATGATGTGATGCTTGGCTCAGTAACAATGATATTTATTTATTTACTTTTTCTTTAAATTGTTTTAGGTGGTTCAGTCTTAATGGTTTAGGTACAACGTTGAATGCCATCTAATCATTTTCAAAGGAATTTAGTAAATTTTTGTTTATAATATGGTGATGAGTCAGGAATTTCTAAGGAAATACTAGGATATCCTTGGTATAAATTTAAAGTTCATGAGATAATTCTTACAGGGTGGTAATAATCTATCGTTCAGTCGGAAATGATGTTAACTAGATTTCTAAGGTGATATCAGTGTTGTTACTTAACGATTACGAACAAGGAAAATGGAATAGAAGTTGAAAATAGACGTAGATTATGATTATTACGAAAATATTACAAGGTAGAGTTTTCATACGGTAGAAGGGTAGTTGTTACACTTAGGTTACATCCATCGTACCTAAGGTAAATTACAAAAGGGAATACAACTATAGAGGGTTTGAACTATGGTTTATTCTATTACAACAGGAATTTCTCTTCTGTTTAAACATTAATGTCATCTTTTGACGTTGTTAAGGTTCTAAAGAGTTTCCATTCTCTTCCTCTGGTATTTTTGTCCTAAGTGGTATTCTAGGTTGGGCACTGATTCTTGAAGTGTCCCATTTAACTTTTTGATCTAGAACTCCTTTGATATTGGTGATGGTGGGTTCAGTCACTCTTATTGTTCTCTTAAGGTGAGTTGGTCTAAAATCCGTAAAACTTTCATAGATATGCTTATAAGGTATAGCCGTCTTCTTTTCTTCTCTTGCCATGTTGTTGCTAATCGGAGGAACTATGGTTACTTCAAGTTTTACTGCAATGATACTGATTACTAACTTCTGGATATTCTTAGTGCTTTATTAGTCCCTTTAGTTAAAGAATATGGAGCTAATTATTTCATTGATGATAGACTGAATTGAATCCCTATTGTAATCTAATTTCAAGATATGTCTGGGTAGTATCATAGATAATTTATCAACTCTTGGTATAGGATTGCTAAGGAACAAACTGATTTATCTACTAAAGCTGAAGTTCAATAACCTTCTCTCTATTCTTCAAGTTCTCTTCCAAAAATTTTTCTTATAAAATTCTATGGTTATAGCCTAGTTACGGTAGGTATAAGGAATCATAATAATCATAGGTATTATCAAGGTAAGTTTGAATATAATCACTATAATCAACATTATATTAATAACTTGATTGATTGTTTTTGCAAAACAAACGATACAAGATCTTTTATTAATACTCCATTGATATGAGGGGAGTCATTTGTCTACCAAAGAGAGTAACAAACGGTGCGATTCTTCATGAAGGTATGAGGAATCATTACATGCATGCATAGCATCATGATGGAAATAATATATTAACAACAGAGGGTTATAACAAAAGGAGATTGTTATTGATTAAAGGTCGATTACAAGTTCTGGGAGTTTCAGAATTACTAGAAAATACGTCATCACTAACCAAAAACTTTTTGGTTTAGTGGGTACAACTTTCTGTTCAGGGGAATTGGGTGAAGATGCATCGTTTGAGACGTATTGTATCAAGAAATCTGGATCGTCAGGAAATAGAGAATTTGGAAATATCTGGTATTGAGGAATCTGAAGTATAAGGTAACAGAGAATTTGGCTCAACATTCTTCCACGGCATCTCTTGGCGTGAACTTTGTCCAACTTCGAATGCTGCTTGACCACCAATCAAATCTTCATATGATTCAGTAGCTCTTCTGAGTTTTTGACGTAAAGGTGAAAAAAATAGGTGACGATGGAAGTGATCTCTGAGTGAGTTCTATATCAGGCTGGGGTTGTGATATTTGTACGTAAGGGTCTTCATTATTCGGAGAATTTTGATAGGTAGGTGATGTTCTAGTATTACGGAGAGTAATTTCGACATTCACGGGAGTTTCAGGAGACATGCTACTTTAGTAACCGAGAATAATATTTTATGAGGATTTTGTATGTTAAAGATATAACAGTACAGATAAAATAATTATTGTGTAAGAGTAATTTCTAAACATGTAAGACAATCTCAACAGATAAGGTATTAAGCACGGCAGTCTGCAGACACGGAGGGCATAAAATGGTATGGTGTAAAATCATTATTTTGAAAGTGTAGTTATAGTTTAATGTTTGAAAACATTTAATTCTCTATAACTCTAGCTCTGATGCCAATCTGTAACACCCCCAAATTTATGTTTGTAGCAGCGGAAAAGTAATTTGGGTGTTACGGGGAGGATCGAAGTTAAAATCACATAAAACGGCTTAAAAGAAGCGTTTTGAAAGTTATTTGTCAATCAGATAATATTTTTGATAAAAGATGAACCATTTGATTTAAAATCTTATTAAAAGATATAAAGGCTTGTAAGAATGACATATTTGATTTTTACACCATTTTAATTTATCAGAGTCATAAATGCCCGCTCCGTGTATTGTCCTGCTCCGTTAATTTACCTGAGATACACATGCTTAAAAGTGTCAACACAAAGGTTGGTGAGTTCATAGAGTTTTATGGAAAACCATTTATTTCAATAGATTTTAGGAATATTTGATAATAATAAATACTAACAGTGATAGAACAAATATTGAGTGATGTTGATTATTATCACAGATAAATCATATAGATATTCAATCAAATTCAAATAAGGGATCAATAATCCTAACATGAGATGGAAACTCATGATGCTAATTTAATGAGATATATAATTCAAGTCTGGTCAAATACCTATACAGCTGTATCTAAATATATGTTGAAAACATATATTTTCTTATGGATATTGAAAACTGGGTGCCACTTCCCAAAGATAAAGACAACTGGGTGCCACTACCCAAAGATAAAAACAACTGGGTGCTACTACCCAAAGATAAAAACAACTGGGTGGCACTACCCAAAGATAAAGACAACTGGGTGCCACTACCCAAAGATAAAGACAACTGGGTTCCACTACCCAAAGATAAAAATAACTGGGTGCCACTACCCAAAGATAACTGTACATGCATCTTAATCACTAGCAATCAGGCAATATCAAGGTAATGATGTAACTAGAGTATTTGTGCTCTTCCTAGCAATTATTTCTGTTGAACATAGAAATATCATATAGAGATAATGGAATCATTCAGGATATTATAGTATAATCAAGTATCATGCCACAATAATCACTTTGGAAACATTATCATCTGAATATCAGTATTTCAGTTAAGTAATTCGCCAGTAACATATATTTATCACATCTTAAGTCATAAACTTCTTCAGGTAACTATTAATAAAGAAATTGATTTGAATCATGTAATCTATTTATATACTTATAAAGTTATAAAAGTATATGTAAGCATGTATCTCTCCCAATGAGTTAAAAACAAGTATTGGAAATGGGGCTATGACTCACCTTGATTGATACGAGAATGATGAAAAGTAAAGTCGAATGAGATTATGAGAATGATTATGAAAATGTTTTTAATACGGAACCTGATAAATAAATTTATCTGAGAATCTAACCAAATACTATTTAAAAAAAATGGTTTTTGGCGGAACCATCTCAAGTCCGTGTACCTTTTTGGTACCGGGCCCCCCACCCAACAAGGAAGGCATATGCGAACAACGGAAAATAAATTATCGTTATGATGAATAGATGATATGCGAATGAAATTCTTATGTTTATAATAGTATGACGAGATATGTTATTATTTCTAAAGTTTTCCTTTCTTAACCATGATGAAAATAGTACGTAAAGATAATTAGTGAAAACATCGTTATATATATTATTAATGTAAAAGTAAAATGTAATGAAAATTCATATGACGTGATGGGGTGACGTAAAATAGAAAATAAAATAAGAATGTCAAATATAAGATGTTGGTCCTTGTCCTTTTCTAGTTTTTACACTTTTTATCCTAACGGCGTTAGCGTTGCACAGTTAGTCCTTTATTATATATAATTTATAATTATAGTCCACTACTTGTCCAATATATCATTCTAAGCTTGGAATATTAAATAATATCAATTTATATCCTTAAGATTCTGTTTTTACATTTTCAGTCCCTATTATATACAATTGACGGTTTTAGTCCCTCTAGTTGAAACTATTTGCAAATTTGGTCCAAAAATCACAAGGAAAGTGGGAAAAGATTTCTGAAAGTTTCTATATTTTTATAAAGCTTATTTAAGTCTAATGGAACTGCTTATTAGGTCGGAGTGCTTATTTTTAAGCTATTGGGCTTAACAATCAAATTCAAATAAGGGATCAATAATCCTAACATGAGATGGAAACTCATGATGCTAATTTAATGAGATATATAATTCAAGTATGGTCAAATACCTATATAGCTGTATCTAAATATATGTTGAAAACATATATTTTCTTATGGATATTGAAAACTGGGTGCCACTTCCCAAAGATAAAGACAACTGGGTGCCACTACCCAAAGATAAAAACAACTGGGTGCCACTACCCAAAGATAAAGACAATTGGGTGCCACTACCCAAAGATAAAGACAACTGGGTTGCGATTTTAAGTGTAACAATAATAATAACGTGAAGTGAGAATGTTTTGTGGTTCCTAGGCCTTCCACAAGGGAGGCAACCACATTTTTGTGTTCTATGTATTAATATGTGGTACGTAAAATAAATAGGAATTATATGCGTTCGAAATTATTATTATGCGATGCATGGACATGAACTAACGTATAAAATGAAATCGAGAGAGTTCTAAGAGACTTACAACACCTCTAGGGTGGTGAAGGAACTTGTAAAGATGAATAGATGACTTTAAGGGTTGTGAGAGTGAGGGAAAGCAAATGAGAATTGGGATATTATTGAGTTTTCAAAACATTCACACATGTTCTACTATTTCAAAGTCAGAGGATGTTGGGATATTATTGAGATTTACTGTTAGGATGACTTTAAGGGTTGTGAGAGTAAGGGAAAGCAAATGAGAATTGAGTTGTGTTCATATATGTCGACTAGGGAATTCTTTGTGTACACAAATTGGAACTAACGTGAAATCTTGATACTTTCTATGATAAATACTCTTAACAACTCACAAATGATCAAATATAATTATTAGAATGGGTTTAAAACAAACCCGGGTCAAAACGGTTGAGTTTGTGAAAATATATATCGATTTATTAAACGAAAATGGGACAAACACTTTGGCTTTCGGAAATGTATTAAACGTTCGTATCTGGAGCTAATATTTGGCGTTCTACTTCTTTGGTGGATTGACAATTAGGTGGTATAAAAATACGTATACGTTGTATTTAGAATTTGAAAGAAAAACGGGGCGTTTGGAGGGGGTCTGCTCGATTCAGAAAATGAAATAGAAATGGGATTTGGGCTTGGTGTTGGGCTGGTGAACAGTGACGAGAATGAATGTGTGGGCTGAGTTTATACTTGGCCCAAGTGGTGTTAATTGTGTAATTAACTTTCGTAATACGCGTCGTGAGCTCGTCCCGTTATTTGGTAATTTATGTAATAACGTTTTTGTGTTAAAATAATATAATAAAGAAAATTTTAAATTTTCCCATAAAAATGGTGATTAAAATGATGACAGAGATTATTATATAATTAACCGAAGTTAATTATACGAATTTTTGCAGTTCTCTACAACACGGGCCACACCCAATTTTAGGTCACGAAATGTAAATTTTTTTATAAAGTATGTCTTTTCTGGGCTCGTGCAACACCCAATTCTACCTCATAAATTCTTTATCGGACAACTTTAGTACTCATGGTCCTAAGAAAAAAAATTTGTGCAACACCCTTTCAAAAATTCTGGGTCCGCCCCTAGGCTTATGTGGAATTTTTGAAACGGTCCAATCGCCATAGCTTGATTACACGAAACTTAATACACCAATCATCCCTGAAAGGAGTTACAACTGAAATTTTCCTTACTTCGTTATCCATCTTAGGAAACTACAACGAAGAGTTTGAGTTTGCAACATATTATGACAAAGTTCCGAACACAAAAGGCCTTAATATATATTGCATACTCTTCCTACCAAAAAACTAAGAACCGTCACAGCAACAACTCATCCAATTCTCAACCACGATACATACACCAACAGCTAATGTAACACGATTTTTTACGAAGAACAATTTTTCTTTTTCTTTTCCTAAAGGCATTTGCGAAACTAACATATATGTTCACCAAACATGAGTAAAACTGTAAAAGTTATACTATAGTATATATAATTTGAGATACCAATAACTCCATTCAAGCATTAAAGCAAACCTTAGTGGGCAAAACATAAAGAAAGTCGGGTTGTATCATATCAATTTATCCAATTTTTTGTGACGTCAATATGACGTCAGAATAAGAGTAGCAAAAAAGTAGGAGAAAAGCAGACATGTGGAATAGTGACGTCAATATATGATGTCAGAATAGGGAGATATGACATTCAAAATTCTTTTCTTTTATTATATACGAGAATGGCAGCGGTCCGCCGCGTTGCGGGCGGGCCGGGTTTTTTTGCCGCTGTATGACAGACGTTTCTATTACAAACAACTTGTCCACAACGATCACAACCCTCTGAGCTTCCTATTTATGAGTGCAGATTGTATAGGTATTTCATCTGCTGGTATTTCTTACTGGAGCTTCTGAATGACAGCTTTAAAGACCTTTTCCATTATGTCCATGTCCAAGATATCGGGGTTAATTCCGACCCCATTTTGTGTTATTTGATGAAGTCCTGTGCGAAGGTGAAATACAGTTAGCATATATGAATAAAGGGTATGAAATACTATAAATCAAATAAGATAAAGTGGAGTTAGTGATCATTCAATAAAAGTTATGGCCATTATAGAATTGCTTCAAAGTTAGCAATTCAGTTGAACTGATTAGTTGAACTCGGGTTTTTGAATTTTTCTTCTTCCAAGTTTGTAAATCTATGTGTTTCAACTTCCAGTATTGAAAATGACATCGTTCATATATGGTAAGAATCCAAGAAAATGTCACAATGTAATGATAATTGTTACATAAAGTACATTACCTATTCGAGTTCGGTTTAGCATCATCAGACCAAAAGGGGCCTCTTCTTGTTTCAATATAGATGTTACAGAGAATGTGAGAATGATCTAGATTGATGTGGTACCCTGCAATATGGCAACATACAAATTATGCCAGCCTGATTGAGGAACAAAAGGACTGTAAACGGGTAAATTCATCAGGTTCGTCCACAAACAAAGCACATAATAAAGTCATTTCAAACCTTCAACTAATATGCTATCAAAGTAAAACATCAGGACATGTAATATGTTTGCAGGTATACGGGAATGTGCATGTATCAGATCATCTTACCTTTCTTGAATATTTTATTTGGGTGTAAAGAGTACAGTTT
The DNA here is from genome assembly GCA_030686995.1 of Artemisia argyi. Taxonomy (NCBI): domain Eukaryota; kingdom Viridiplantae; phylum Streptophyta; class Magnoliopsida; order Asterales; family Asteraceae; genus Artemisia; species Artemisia argyi. The sequence goes on along the minus strand of CM060687.1, from coordinate 22,871,354 downwards.
TGAGAGCAATTTAACGGAAATATGAAGCAACAACGAAAAACAGATACCTATCTGGAAAAGAAGGAACTGTATGTGTGTCCAGGCTCATTGAAATCGTTCTCTTGCTCAATCATGCACTGCAGCACATAAACACATTATGTGACAACTGGCAAATTAGGGAGATATTTTGAAAACCCGCATTACTTTAAAACTTATAACTTTGGAATATTTGAAAAGTTTATTCGTGACGAGATATTTTGTGAACGTTGGAGTGTGATTTTTTTTAAACCGTACGTTATTTATGGAATTTGATCATTTATTAATGGTTTGGATCATTTGTGATGATTTATTTTTGAGATGATTTTTGGCACTACATTGACTCCGACACTAGGATAACCTAACAATTTTAATTATTTTAAATATTGGTTCGGATATTTATATTTATGGAACGTATCTTGGAATTTTAATTATTGGGAACGAGTTGGTTTGAGAACGTTGAGATATTTTGAAAGGTTTTCGGGTTAGGTCATTGTGTTTACTTAACTGGCCATCTAATCCCCACACCATTACTATTAGTTTTATTATTATTGTTGGTTAAAAGAAAGAAAGGAAATAAAAATATATAAAGAGTGACTACAAATTGGGTCCTTTGTGCTTTTCCTGGTCTCACACCACACACAAACATAAACCAACACAACCTTTACTCTCTCTCTCAATATTATCACCTTCATCTCCAAACCCTAGCAACCACAGCCGCTGCCTCCACTGCCACACCACCACCATCACCACCACCACCATCTTAACCCTTTCTTCATCCTCTTTCTATTGGTGTACATCACGCGCACCCCAAAATAACCAAATCACCTCGTTGGTTTGACCTCCGCCGCCGTACACCCCCTCACCATCACAAATATTTCTTGCTTTTTAAAAGATTTACGAGTTTGGAGTTGTAAAAAGGTAAGTAACGTCGATTTGGTACCAGGAGTGCCACGACGCGAGTTTCAATCCGTGTATACATGGGTTACTTTGATGGGTTTCGAAATAAATTGATGGGAAATGATGTTTTACTTATAAAAAAGATGAGTTTGGTATCCGGGTTTTATGATGTTTGGGTGTGATGTCGAAGTGAAACCGTGAGCCTATGCTCATGGCTTGGTATACTTTTGAGTTATGGTGATTATTGGTTATATTTTTTGTTAGTCCTTGTGGTATTTCGATGTCCTGGTCTCGTTTAGTATGGGTAACGAGGAGGTTAGGACCAGGAGTTAGAGTGGATTGATTTTTTTTGATAATATCATTGTTATGTTGTTGATGTTAGTGAGATGACGAGACCATATGGTCCGTTTGGTTTGGTTAGTGCTCGGATGAGCTTAACCGAGACCCATGTGGTCTCGGGGTCATCTTTTTGGCGTGACTCGTGTAACCAAGCCAAGACCCACTTGGGGCCTCTCGGCCTGGTTTTGGTTCGATATATGGACCCGAGACATATGTTGCTTGATGTTCTTGTTGTATTTCTTTTATTGTGGTTACTGTTATGATTATTATTGTTGTTGTTTTGGGTTGCTATTGGTATTGTTATTGTTGTTGAGGTATTTTACTTTTGGCGCTATTAATATTGTTTTCGTTACTTGGGAGCCGAAGATGAATAGTATAATGATTTATTTTGTGAAGTGTTGACGAGTATGGATTTGGGGACCGATTGTGAGACGGTCAAACTAGAATGACGGAGATAGGATTAGTTGGGTGCCGTAGTCGGACCCTAATGTTGTAGCATGTGATTGAGATTGATTTGGACGGAGTTGGATTATTTACTTATGACTTGGGTATTTTATTTCTTGGACTTGGACAATGAGCCGAGAGTGATGACTCGGACATGTGACCAAATTCTTATGACTCAATGAATATTTAAAATCAAACATTAAAAATAATGCTCGTAATAATATTATTGGGAATATAATCATTTATATACGTGATAAACGTGTATATATATATATATATATATATATATATATATATATATATATATATATATATATATATATATATATATATATATATATATATATATATATATATATATATATATATATATATATATATATATATATATGATGAGTGCTTAAACACTCATCATTTTTTGTCTAATCTGAACTGCAAAACATACAAAAACACTTAGAAATGCATCAAAATACTGAAAATATTTCAAAATCGTGTTTTATATGTTTTAGATGCAAAATGAGCAAAAACAGACGAAAAACGTACAAAGTTTGCAAAATTGGCAGTTTCAGTCCCCCAACTTTCATAAAATTACAAAACTAGTCCCTGGATATTCAAAATATGGAAAATTATCACCAAAGGTCATTTTGAAATCATAAATTGTCATATTTAGTCCTCTGGTGAAAAATTGGAAAAGTTTTGGAAAATTACAAAATAAGTCCCTGGAGTTTCAAACTTTGGCAGATTTAGTCCCTGGTGGGATAATTTTGAAAGAAAAATCATTTTTGGTCCTTGAAAATCATAAATTATGAAATATGGACCTTGGGAGGAAAGTTTGAGGAAATTACAAGTTTGGTCCCTCATGTTTGGAAAATTACATAAATGGTCCCCGAGAATTTTAAAAAGTGGAAAATGTTCATTTATAGCATCTTGGGTCCTTGAATTATTAAAGTTTGGCAAAAGTGGTCCTTGTGAGTGCTTGGGAAGTTTTACATTTTCAGCCCTTGAACTTTCACTTGATTACATGAATGGTCCTTGTGATTTTGTAACTTAAATAAACCAAACACCACCAAATCCAAATAACCAAACCTGATCCACAACCCCCCAAGCCCATTTTGTTTTCCCAGCCCACCAAAACAAATCCCACTCCCTAATATAAAACCACCCCAGTTTGACCAGGTCAACGAGCCAGGGTCAAAACAAACAGTCAACCATCACCCCATCTTCAACCCCCGTTTTCCTGCAACCATGTCCCCTCCCCTCTCCTCTTTTCCACCAAACCTCACCTTTCCATTAAATATTACTCACCAACCAACCAACCTTCCCCCCCCCCTCATTAATTTCCCCACCTAACCCACTAAAACCTGCCTTTTACCCTTTTGGCGCCAAAACAAGTTTTGAACGGTGGGGATTGATAGAAGCTTATCCAACGGTCAGAGCAAAGTGGGAAAGTCTCAAAACCCTACTTGGGTCCTTATAAAAAGAAAAAGGAAGCAACAGTTGTGGAGTAGTAGGATTTTAGATATAAAATAGCTTTTAGTGTAATTTAGTTTAGTAATTAGTGTAATCTTTATTTTTAGTTTAATTTCCAGTCTTGTAAACTTTTAAACTCAGTTTAATACAATTTCAAGTTTTTTCTCATCATTTTGCAAAATTTTCCTTTTTAGCTTATCCACTGATCATCTGTCTTTAGCTTATCTATCTGCATCATTGATCACCATTAGCTCACTATGTGCTTTCTGAGTTTACTTAGTTATAATTTGTGATAGTATTGCTGGATATAACTTGTTTGCTCATTAGGTTTGTTTGATGCTCATAATATTGACTTAACTGCCATAACTAGTAATCTTAGGTTATTACTGTTCTTATTGGAGTTTTTCTGCTCACTTAAGCTTATTATGTCATAATTTGTCTTTGTGATTAAGTAGTATGGGATAAATCACTGTTTTGCCTTGAAATTCATCAAACAGTTACAATTTAAGGTGTGTTTGGAATAGTAGGTTGCTAGGTGTTCCTTTGGTTGCAGTGTTGTAATCTTGGTATTTGTAAGTTGCTTTAGGTCTAGTTAGGCCTTAGGAGTAATATAAATGGTACCTTAAACATACACAAAGTCAAAATCAAGGAAACACCCCCTCAACTGTCCACTGTGTGGAATGTAAGTTCCACAAAACCTTATTTTAGCTTATTATTGGTAGTTGTAGCTTAATTTAAGTTTAATATAGCTTATTACAACTTTTCTAGCTTGTATTGTCCATTAGAAGTTCACTTAAGTCAAAGATTTAAGTTTTTATCAAAAGTCAAATGTGCATGTATTTTAGTTTTTTACAAAAATTCAAGGAATTTATTTGATTTTTGTGTGATGATCTAGCCTCTGAAACTTGTTGTGGTTATAGTCCAACACCTCATCTTTGAGATCCCACACCCCTCTCATTTTTAGGAATTTTGTGCTAGGCCCCACACAACCCCAAACACAACTGCAGGGGGGAACCCTGCCCTGCATCAGCATACATCAGTCCACCACCACCACTTGGTGGTGGTTTTCTGATCACCTCAGTGGTCCTCAGGCCACCAATTTGGCTTCTTTCCTCCCCCTCCTACCATAATTCAGGTGTTGACCCCTGGTTTGACCTGAGACCCCCTGGGTCCCACTTGAATTAAGCCCATACTTCTGTCCCATTTTTAGTTGAGTTTCAATAAGCCAAGTGCTTATTTTGTAGCTTATTGCTCATTCTTTGGTTCTCAATTGCTTTTTCTGGCTTATACATGTCCCTTAAACTCAAGTGAACCAAAATTAACAAGAGTGGGTCCCATTTAATGCCATTTTAGCTTATTTCTTACCTTGGTCAAACAAAGTCAACTGTCTCAACTTTTTGGCTTATTCTAGCTTATTTCTGAGTTCTAAAAAGTTTGTTTTTATAAAAAGTTCATGTTTTTAGGTGTAAGTTAAGTTTCCAAAAAGAAAATCCAGAAAATCAAATTTAATTTTCAAGTGATAGTTTCTATTTAATTTTATTTAATTTTAATTTTAATTTTTATATTTTTATTAAGAACTTGGTGTTTTTATATTTTTATTAATTTCCTATTATATTAAAATATTTTTAGTAATTTTATCAGATTTTTATTTTATTATTTAGTATTTATTAGAATTAATCTTAGTTTTATTAATTATTAATTAATAATTAGTGTTAAATAGCATAATTAGTTTTTATAAAGTAAAACCTAGTTTTTATATTTTTCCTAGCTTTTATAAGTCTTAATATAATTTTAGAAATTTTCTTATAATTTTTACTGTTCATTCTCTATTTTTCTTAATTTAAAATAGTTTAATTAGGTAATTAATAATTAATCAGTAATTAATTAATAGAAAAATCACAAAAAGACAAAAATACTTATTTTTAGTTTTAAAACTTATTTTTAGTTATTTTATAATTTTAGAAATTTTATTTTTACCTTTTTAGTATTTAATTAATATTGTATTATATTTAAGTTGTTTAAATATTAATAATTAAGTATTAATTAGTATTTAATTAATATTAAATAATTAATTAGTGTTAAAATTTATTTTCTTTTTCTAAAAAGTTTCTTTTAACTTTAGGTTTGTAAAAAAGTCATTTTCACCCCCCTTGGGTGTTTTCAGATTTCCGTTTTCACTTTTAATTTCGTACGTTTACGTTTTATTTAAACGTGAACGTACGCGTTTTATGTTTTAAACGTTTCTGGTTTTTCCTACTTTCCAGTCTTTTTCATACAGCTTGTTTAAAGCTATTTCTTTGTAGATTCCATAGCTTGATCACACACAAACCCTTTTCCTATCCAAATTCACCCGATCACAAAACCGTTTTATAACCATCCACACCTTGTCGGGACATAACGACCCGGGGAAACACTATATTCCGCGGAGCATTGACTCTAGGCAGTTTGACCTTGTTGACCATCACCTGGTCAGTTTAGGTTGACCGTTTGGAGCCAGTCAATATATATATATATATATATATATATATATATATATATATATATATATATATATATATATATATATATATATATATATAAATGCGTATATTAATAATAAAACGATCACGAGTAAACGTTATAATAATATAACGATAATTATTGTACTATGCGAATAGTGCAATAAATGTCGAAGTATTATTATAAATAATAACTATAAATAATGTCGAGAACTAATACGTCGGGTGAGTAATAAATAAAAACGTGATGACTTTTATAAATTTGGGAAACTTATCGAGTTATACGAGTTGTGGTTACTTAAGTCCAAGTGGGCTTTATTATGTGACTTTTGTGTTGTCACGGATATATGACGATTAATATAAACATTTTCTATAACTAAGTAACTTATTTAATCGACGGGTTAAATCGAGTTATTTGGCTATATAAAATGAGTATATTAATGGGCATCGTATCCTACGACGCCCATAGGTTGTGGTACGTGTATTAGGATAATAAATTCACTATGTATCTCGTGGAGTTGGCTAAATTGACGAATTTGGCCAATTTGACGATATATATAGGGAATTTATTGGACTACGATATATACCATATAGTATTCTATGTGCAATGTGAGTTAGGTTGGGTATAATCTTGGAACGGTATATTACGTAAATAAATATGGGAGATTACCAAATCGACGGATTTGATAAGCTTCGATGATTTATTTAAATAATATATTGGGCTAATATTAGACCTATAGATTTGTTTATTATTTCGTTCGTTGTGGCTTCTTGGTTTGCGTTGTGTCGACCCACCACCCATATGGATACCAAACGTCAAATTTCAAATTAATATGAAGATAATTCGTGAAATGGATATTTTTGGAAAGTAAAAACGGAATACGTTAGGGAATGGGAATATTTCATTTTTGAGGAAATGATTTCTGAATGAGCTTGATAATTGTTAGGAAGTGCCGAGTCTGTAGTTGCCGTTACGTGAGTTGCTTGAGTTTGCTTACGTCTTTCTTTTATCGATTTCTTTTGAGGTTTTGCTGGACTTGAGGTGAGTCATAGCCCCACTTTTACTCTTGAACTTTGTTTTCAATACTTGGGGTGAGAAATGTGCAAATGTTTTATGTGGACTATTATCGCTTTGTTTATTTAAAACTTGCTATGCTTATAGAAATAGGTAGGATTAGAGCGAGACCTAGTCCCGAACTAGGTAAGCTATTGATTTGGTTACAGAGCGAGGCCTAGTCCCGAACTAGGTAAGCTATTGATTGATTTTTGAGCGAGGCCTAGTCCCGAACTAGGTAAGCTATTTTTATTGATTATAGAGCGAGGCCTAGACTTGAGCTAGGTAAGCTACTAATTGGATTGGTTTGAGCTATAGCGTGCACCTATAGGGTTGATTTGATTTGGTTGGATTATTTTGGTTGGATATTTTGGTTGAATGATTGAGGCCGAGTCTAGCTAGCAAGCGTTTTGCGTATATGTCCACTATATTGAATTATGAATTTAAACCTATGATCTCACCAGCGAAAGCTGACTTTTAGCACGTTTTCTCAGGTAATTAAGTGATGCCCTTTGGATGCTTGGATTGGAGGCTTGGCAATGGCACCCGGTTATGGATCTATTTTCTAAAACTCTGATAAATTATTGTGGACCTATGTTTATTTCTTTTGGGCCTTACTTTGGATAATTCTTGGGATAAATGTAAACTTTAAAACCCGTTTTGGTTATGTTTTTCTTATGTTTACTTTATCTCGTTATTTCATGACTTTGAATGGATACCAATCCCCGTAGCACCCCGAAAGTTTGTTGGGTCTTCCGCTGTATCAAATTTTGGGGGTGTTACAGATTGGTATCAGAGCCAGGTTATAGAGAGCTAGGTAAATAGACACCTAAACTATAACCGATTTTTATAGAAAACGATCCTCGACCATTGCCCGCCAGCCCGCCAAGCCGATGCATCATTGTTATTATTGAGGTATATTGAGATGATCATTAGATATGAGATTCTTGAGATGATTTGAGGATTTGAGGTTTATTAATTTAGTGATATGATGGCGTTTTGAGGAATTATATGCGTTTTGAGGAATTATATGGCTTAATTGTTTTACGAATGATTTTAGTAATGCGGTATTTTAAATCTTTCTTGATATATATGATTTGGAATTATATGATGATTTTTGATACGGTATTTTATGTTCGCGGTTTAGTTGTTTTGAAACACTTACACCTACCCTACGCCGTTGTCACAAATCATAGCCTCCGTTGCATGTGTTATTATTAAGAATTGTTATTGCTAGTACGCGTCACCCCTCATAGATCACTATGGCCCCTGATGACCCATACGTGATGGTCATGCGTTCGGCCACTACTTTATCGTCTCATTGTCGCCCTAAGTCACCGATTTTATCACCTCGTGGTTCACCTGCTCAGAGATGACGATTGATGGAGTACCCCTCCGACGAGGAGTATGAGGAGGAGTACGCGGGTGAGCAGAATGATAACCCTCAAGATGAGGAAGAGAATGATGACCCTCAGGATGAGGAAGAGGATGATCTTCAGGAGGAGGAGATGCCTGATGATGATGGGTCGCTAGCACATTCAGCTCATTCTGCAAAGCCCGATTCCCCGATACATCCGTTAGATCCGGTTTCACCTGATCATCCATTTTTGTTTGGTTCACCACCTGGTAGTCCTGTGGCGTCAGATGCACCTTCTGAGGTTTCTGCTGAGCATGCAGATTTGGGTGAGACTGGTAGGATGTGGACTCGGATTACTGCACAGGGCGAGTGGATCTCGCGGATGTCTGACCGACTTGAGATGATTATTGCTGAGTTTATTGCTGAGATAAGAGTTGATTTAACTAATGTCGTGGGAAGGACGACCGCGATTAGGAGAGGTATGATTGAGATACATGAGCAGATAGAGAGTCTGCAAAGAGGTTTCCTCATGGCTCGCGAGGCAGATCGCAAGCTGTGGCAGAGGAACACAGAGTTGGAGAAGGAGGCAGCAGACCTCAAGAGGGATAGAGACATATACAGTGTTGAGCTGTGATCGTTATGGAGAGATTTGGATAGTTTGAGATCGGAGTTGAATAGTCTACGCCAGCTTCATGGCTAGATCAATTTGGATTTGTGTTGTTGTTGTGTTGCTTCTTAAGTCAGGGAGTATTTGGTTAGGAGAGCTGGTTATTCTATCTCTTAAGTCATGTTATTCGGATTGTATGTTTGTCTCGTATGGAACGATTACCATTTATTATGTCTTTTGGTATTTTGGGACGACATGTCGATCACTACTTGTATGGACGATGGTGATTTCGTAAGATATTCTATGGTTTTTGGGTGTACATGGAGAATTTTGTTCCTTTTTGCGTGATTGATATCGTATTGGTAATATGTTGGTATTTCGGCTATCGGATTCTTATTGGATGTTATGGTTTGTGTTATTGGAGACTTACGAACCTTGTATTGTGACTTCGATTAATTGCCCCACGACGAAACCCTGTTAGAGCTACCAGAACTGGTCCTGCAACGGCTACCCCTGGTCGCCGAGGACGCCGTCCTACTCGAAATGTTGATAACCTGGACACTACTAACCGCAACAACAGGAATCAAAATTTTGATGTTCAGGGAGACAATGATCATGTTCCACTTAATACACCCACCGTGGATCAAGCAATGATCAATCAACTAGTGGAGCAACGAGTTGCTGAGCTACTAGCTGAGTCAAATCATTCCAACAATTCTGCTGGAACATTTCCACCTGTTCGTGCTAATGGATGTAACTACAAGGAGTTTAAAATTTGTGGACCCATTGAGTTTGGTGGAACTGAAGGAGTGGTCTACTTGGTCAGGTGGATAGAGAAGACTGAGTTAGTTTTTAATGTCAGTGGTTGTGCGGAGAATGCGAAGGTAAAGTTTGCTTCTTTTACCTTCAAGGATGAAGCTTTAACTTGGTGGAACAATTACCGTAATTCGGTTGGGAGTGATGTGGCTTATGCTATGACTTGGGAGCAATTTAAGTCTTTGCTGATTCAGACTTACTGCCCAAGGAATGAGATTAAGAAGCTGGAGATTGAGTTCTGGAACCGTAAGGTGAAAGGTACCGATATAGCAACTTACAATCGTCGTTATCGAGAGTTAGCTTTACTTTGTCCCGATATGGTTAGGACTGAGACTCAAAGGATTGAGAGGTATACCGATGGTTTGCCGGTAGCTACAAGGAACGATGTGATTTCTGCTAAGCCTGCAAACATTCATGAGGCTATCACGATCGCTCAACAATTGATGGACTCGTTGGTATTGGAAGAAGCTGAGAAAGACAAGAATGGAAATAGGAAGAGGGATAATCACTCTAAGGGTAATGATCGTCGAAACAAGCGACAAACAACTACTAGGGCTTATGCTATGGGAGATGGAGATAAGAAGAGCTACAATGGAGATACACCCAAGTGTAACCGATGTTATAAGAATCATTCTGGACGATGTACTGTGATGTGCAAGAATTGCTCTAAGATGGGACACATAGCTAAGGACTGTGGAGCTCGACCACTTGCTATGGTTCAAGCTACTCCTGAAACTATGAGTAAGGCAAATGTTACTTATGGATGTGGAAAGAAGGGACATTATAGGAATGAGTGTAGGGAATCGTGGAACCGAGGAAATCAAGGATCGGGTGGTAATGGGTACAATAATGGAAACTGTGGAGCTGGAGGAAACCATGGACGACAAGATAATGGGGACCAACGTGTGGAAGCTGGAACTGCTCATAGAAGAGTGTATGCACTTGGGAACGAGAGAGGAGAAGATCCGAACGTCATTACTGGTACGTTCCTTCTCAATAATCGTTACGCTTCCATACTATTTGATACTGGTGCCGATAAGAGTTTTGTGTCCACTAAGTTTGCACCCCTACTAGAGAAACCCCCGATGGCCTTAGGAATTGGTTATGATGTAGGGTTAGCTAATGGGAATATAGAGAGGATTAGGACTATCATTCGCGGTTGCACGTTAAACTTTCTGAATCGTCCTTTCAACATAGATCTTCTACCCGTCACGTAAGGAAGTTTTGATGTCATTATTGGTATGGATTGGTTGTCGAAGTATCGTGCTCATATACTTTGCAATGAGAAGATCGTGCGTGTGCCTGATGTGTGGGAATTGCACCAGGCTTCACCTCTCAAGGGATCTTGAGAAGCTTACAACCCCCACCAGGCAGTGTACCTGATCGTTGTAGTATAGTATAGTGACAAGTACCGGGGGATTGATCGTTCAGCTAGGAATAGTGTCGTTAGGATTGAAACTAATCTAACTAGGTCTAAAGGTGAAGGATGATTCTTTTTATGTTTTTATATTTTATGAAAAGCAAGTAAAAATCTCGGGTATTGGAAGAAAGGGCGGAATTAGTTGCTAATCAACTAACCCAATACTAAAGATGCAATCAAAATAAAATACTAGAAATGAAAATAAACTAAATTATACTAAAGTTGTGAGCAATAAGTGGAGAAAATGTGTTTACTTAGATTTCACTACTCCCTAGACATCTTTTACACGTTAATTACTTGTTATAATTGCATGGATGACGGATCGTATTCCTTAATACCATTCATGGGGTGGCACACTTAACTCCCCAATTCTACGAGCTCTTATCTCCTCCTACACCATGCCCAGCACAACTATAGGGATTGTAAACAGTGGCTCATGCATTAAATACAACCAATAAAGACCTAGTGCGCGTCGGTTCATGTTTCTTAAGACGTTCAAGCATGTTACCAATTGGAGATCTGCCAGTTTTCTTAAGCCTAACATATAAATCATTCATCCAAGATAAGAATAAACAAGTAATCAACACATAATTAACATCTAGGTTTCATTAGATCCAAGCAAACACAAGATAGATCTAGCCTATCATGATGGAATTAAGAAAAGAACAAGATATAGACAACCAACACATAGACATATTGATTGAATTAAAAGAACACTTATCTCAATTACAATCAAAGGTATCAAGGGTTTGGAACCCTTGAAAAACCTGTAAAAGTTGCACCAAAATCGTACTTAGGGTTTCTCCAAAACTTCTCTCCTTTTAATGTGAAAATTAGAAAACTATATATAGAAAAATGGGTCTGACGGCGTCAAGACCAACATTGTGACGCCGTCACCTCGCCGCCAAAACTATTCTCGGACTGCCTTGATCTACATTTGACGCCGTCAAGACTTAATCATTTCCAGGCCGTCATGACTTTTACTCTTGACGCCCTACCTTCGTGACGCCGTCAAATCTGTACTGGGTCGTCATGGAATTCTGCTCTTGACGCCGTCAGGGAATTACTCTTGACGCCGTCACCTACTGTTCCCAGCATGGAAAATTAAGACTTTGGCGTTTTCTTCACTTTTATGCTCCAAAAATGTCCGAATTGCTTCCTTTTCCAGATTTCTCTCCCAAAGTACCTAAAATCACAAAAGGAACGATTTAGGGCAATATTTGATCAAATAAATTTGAATACGGGCTTAAATGACCCCCTAAAAACGGATCATTTTTCGCTTCATCATATACCCTTACACTTGAGATTTGCTTGTCCTCAAGCAAATGCGCTTTTATTTTAGTCAAAATACAAGTTAGGGGTCATTTAACACTAATATAAAAATAATTACAACAAATAATCGTTCCACTAAAGACCAATAGACAAGCACGAAGGTCATACACTAGCACCTCACAAATAGTGTTTAGATACTCACATCTCTCGGGTGTAATAAAGTATAAATTACAATATGGAAACTGAAGATATCTCTCACTACCTGTCATAGCAAAATAGATTACCATAGGCTTGGGAAAGGATCAAACCTCCACCACATGGCGTAAGCACCTAGGATAAACTATCAAAGAGGTCTTTTAAAGGGTTGTAATGTTAGGTGTAGGGATATGAAATACACGGTTTTGTTGGATAAAGGAAATTTTACTGGTGGCGAGTTAACAATCTTGGTTAATTACATGTACAATATGGTATTGCTAAGCCAAGACTAGACTCGACTTAAGCTAATAAATGAAAAATAACAAAAACAAAAAATGAACATAGAATAAAAAGGGATGGTAGTCCGTATGTTTTTTCTCTTTTTCTTTTTCTATTTTTTTTTCTTTTTCTTGATTTTTTCGATTTTTTTTTTTTTTTTTTTTTTTTTTTTTTTTTTTTTATGCATACACTCTTACCCTACCATCCAAAATAATACATCATAGGGAATAAGCATTCCCCTTACACTTGAATCTTTACATACTTTACAATTAACTAAACTAATGACTCAAATTAAGAAAATCAAAACACTTGGAGCACTTTTAAGATTAACGTACATATGGGGGTAATAAATGATGTTCTTCCCCATTACTTCATGAAATAAGTACTTACCCATGAGTCCCAATCGTCCCAAAACAATATGTACAAGGATATGACTCGACTTAGCAACTATGTAATCAATTAGATAGTTAACTTATGGTTTAACAAATAACAATAATGCACTAAAAATGAGCGCATACACGGAAGGCTAAGGCGATTTGGTTGTACATTTAAGTGGGGTGTAACAAATTCTTCCTTTAAGTAAAATGCTTAAAGTTAGAAATGAAAAGATAGGCTCGGAGGGGTGTACTAGGGGTTTCGTGTACTAAAAATGAGTACAACGCTAAGGGTGTGGGAAAAATTAGTTGACTTAACTAGCCAAGTAATATGACTTAAATGGTCAAGTAATTATAATACGGGTTTAACACAAGGGTGATCCTAATGCCTCTTATCATGTAGTAAATCCTACTACGCGAATGTAGTCTCACTAGCGATCTCGGGATGCATCACTAACGCAAGTTCTAGAATCTAAATGCTACCGGTACACTCATAAGCACTAATAGTAAATGCTTTTCCTATCAAATCTAAAGGCGAACCTCACATATTTGGGTGGAAAATTTTTTCTGAATATACGGTTATGTGCTAGTTATACAATCTCCTATCCATGAGACGCTTGCTATGGCTAAAGTTTCACTCCTAAATGTTGTAAAAAATTTTAAATTTGGCGCTAAAATTGCACTAACAAGTATTTCTCATAGTTTTATTACACATCTACTATTAAACAAAACAAACTCAAGCGAAAGTGCATATGTAAGGTATCATCTTTTTACCCTCCCCTTACACTTAAGATGAACATTGTCCCCAATGTTCAAGTAAAGAATGTAAAAGTGAAAAAGTAAAGAGAATGAAATCAAATACTCCCCTGATTCGCTCGGTATGGATAATAAGGTGGCCAGGTTAAATCTTCCTCCAAGAAAATGAACAATCAAAGCTTCCCTTCCAGAATATAAATCATCTTCTTGTCATACATAACCTGTAAAACCTGATAAAATAGACAAGACAACCTCGCGTAAAATCGGCGGCATCCTATATAAGTTACTAAATCCTAGAAAACAAGATAAGATATAATGTTTGTGGAATGAAGTTTGCAGATCTCCTGGAGATTATAAAACTAAAGAATCAACAAAAATTTTGAGAGTCCGGTATAAACAAAACTAGCAAAATTTCCAGAATTTTACACGTGACGCCGTCAAGAGTAAACTCGTGACGCCGTCAGAAGTGACCTGCAGAAATTCTTATGTTAAGTTTCCAGAAAATTTCTGGAAAAACTTCGTCCTACTTCCTGGAAAATCCTGCAAAACATCATTATGACTCGATACAAGCATTTGACTCTAACAAGTACTAATACACATGTCCATTTATTATTGTTGTGGTTCATGCTCAATTTCGTTCTTATAAATAAATTTGGATCTCCCTTACACTTATCTTTTGCAAAATACCTTTATATGCAATTAAGACGAAGTTAAAAACAAAATAAAGCATTTTCACAATTTACTTTGAAACATGAGCCACAAACAATAAAAATAAAACATGCATACGGAAACAAATAAAATCAAACAAACAAACAAATAAAAAACACACAAAACATGGGTTGCCTCCCAAGAAGCGCTTGTTTTTGTTCGAGTCACGAGCCTGACTCTACCCTTATTTAACGGAAATAGGGGAGGTTTTCCCTACACTTAGGATCAAGTGTGGGTGAAAGTAGCGATACTGAGATACACACCCTTAGGGTGTGAATATGCCACGTGAGGTGAAGGGGGTGAGTGAATGGCTTCCTTCATCCTAAAACTACCCGGATAATATTGGTTGATGGGTGGGTCGGTTCCTCTTTTGTCTCCTAGAAATATATCTAAGGATGGAAATGTGTGTAAAGATTGAGGTTCCGGTTCATCAACACTAGGAAATTCCCTAGAACTAGGAGTAAGGTTATCACTACAAGTGTTCAAACCTATATCCTCAAGTGGTGCCTGGTCCAAGGGTTCTACCTCCATCGGAATTCCTAAAGTTTCTTCTACTTCTTCCAGGTAAGTCACGGGCGGTGTGTGTGCCTCAAATGATGGTTGAGTATTTTGTGGGCTTATGTTGTTCACCTCATCATTCCATGTGTCAGGATCTAGCCCTAACATTCTCCCAAGTATCTCACGTGCTTCTCTAGGCATCTCAACTTCTATGTCCGAATCATAAGGATCATCTTCAATATTCTGACTGCTATATACAAATTGCCCAAGAGATTCATCATCTGTTTCTTGAGATTCATCATCATCGATCATAAAACCTAGGTCTTTTTGATCAATGTGATCATGCTCGGCTAAATCCTCCTCAATTGTTTTCTTAGGTAGTGATAATAGCAAACCTAGTGCTTCATCCAACTTATGATTTGTTGCAATGACTCTCTCCATAATTCCTTGGCAAACTAGGTCGCATTTTCTATTGGCCTCACTAAAACTAGATCTTAAACATGGAGGTTGTTCATAAGAATCTATCCTAGGATAAGGCTCATATGATTCATAGGTGTCTCTAAATGAGGTATTTTGAACTCTTTGGTGTGTTAGCCGCTCAACCCTATCTTGCAATCTTAGAAGTCTAAGTGTAACGTCCATTTGAAGCAAATTACAAACAAAATCACAAAGAAAAGATAGACTACGAGAAAGCTACAAAGTAAAAAGAAAAAATCTCACTTGATAGGAATCTAATGAGTAGACCTAATAAAAATCAAATTCAACCTAAACAATAACTATTCCCCGGGCTGCGGCGCCAAAAACTTGATAGCGCCGCACTCTATTGCGAAAGTTGAGGAATAAATGTAAAGATAGACAATCCCCGGCAGCGGCGCCAAAAACTTGATGCGTGGGAATTGCACCAGGCTTTACCTCTCAAGGGATCTTGAGAAGCTTACAACCCCCACCAGGCAGTGTACCTGATCGTTGTAGTATAGTATAGTGACAAGTACCGGGGGATTGATCGTTCAGCTAGGAATAGTGTCATTAGGATTGAAATTAATCTAACTAGGTCTAAAGGTGAAGGATGATTCTTTTTATGTTTTTATATTTTATGAAAAGCAAGTAAAAATCTCGGGTATTGGAAGAAGGGGCGGAATTAGTTGCTAATCAACTAACCCAATACTAAAGATGCAATCAAAATAAA
Source organism: Artemisia argyi (assembly GCA_030686995.1). Taxonomy (NCBI): domain Eukaryota; kingdom Viridiplantae; phylum Streptophyta; class Magnoliopsida; order Asterales; family Asteraceae; genus Artemisia; species Artemisia argyi. The sequence goes on along the minus strand of CM060687.1, from coordinate 22,855,166 downwards.
ATACTAGAAATGAAAATAAACTAAATTATACTAAAGTTGTGAGCAATAAGTGGAGAAAATGTGTTTACTTAGATTTCACTACTCCCTAGACATCTTTTACACGTTAATTACTTGTTATAATTGCATGGATGATGGATCGTATTCCTTAATACCATTCATGGGGTGGCACACTTAACTCCCCAATTCTATGAGCTCTTATCTCCTCCTACACCATGCCCAGCACAACTATAGGGATTGTAAACAGTGGCTCATGAATTAAATACAACCAATAAAGACCTAGTGCGCGTCGGTTCATGTTTCTTAAGACGTTCAAGCATGTTACCAATTGGAGATCTGCCAGTTTTCTTAAGCCTAACATATAAATCATTCATCCAAGATAAGAATAAACAAGTAATCAACACATAATTAACATCTAGGTTTCATTAGATCCAAGCAAACACAAGATAGATCTAGCCTATCATGATGGAATTAAGACAAGAACAAGATATAGACAACCAACACATAGACATATTGATTGAATTAAAAGAACACTTATCTCAATTACAATCAAAGGTATCAAGGGTTTGGAACCCTTGAAAAACCTGTAAAAGTTGCACCAAAATCGTACTTAGGGTTTCTCCAAAACTTCTCTCCTTTTAATGTGAAAATTAGAAAACTATATATAGAAAAATGGGTCTGACGGCGTCAAGACCAACATTGTGACGCCGTCACCTCGCCGCCAAAACTATTCTCGGACTGCCTTGATCTACATTTGACGCCGTCAAGACTTAATCATTTCCAGGCCGTCATGACTTTTACTCTTGACGCCCTACCTTCGTGACGCCGTCAAATCTGTACTGGGTCGTCATGGAATTCTGCTCTTGACGCCGTCAGGGAATTACTCTTGACGCCGTCACCTACTGTTCCCAGCATGGAAAATTAAGACTTTGGCATTTTCTTCACTTTTATGCTCCAAAAACGTCCGAATTGCTTCCTTTTCTAGATTTCTCTCCCAAAGTACCTAAAATCACAAAAGGAACGATTTAGGGCAATATTTGATCAAATAAATTCGAATACGGGCTTAAATGACCCCCTAAAAACGGATCATTTTTCGCTTCATCAGTGCCTTACGGCAAGGAGATTCTGAACATACCAGGAGATAGAAAGGATTTGAGAGGCCCATCTAGATTAGCGGTCATATCTTGCACTAAATTGCCGAAGCTAATGGAAAAAGGTTGTTGCCTTTTCTTAGCTCAAATTTCTGAGAAAGGAGGGGAAGGAGAAGAAGGAAAGGTGCATTAGAGATGTTCCTATAGTTCGTGATTTTTCGGATGTGTTTCCCGATGATTTGCCGGGAATTCCGCCTACTAGACAAGTGGAGTTTCAGATTGAGTTGATACCTGGTGCCGCACCCGTGTCACGAGCGCCTTATCGTCTTGCACCTACTGAACTGGAAGATTTGTCGAAGCAACTAGCGGAGTTAGCCGAAAAAGGATTTATAAGACCAAGCTCTTCGCCTTGGGGAGCCCCGGTCTTATTTGTGAAGAAGAAGGATGGATCGTTTCGTATGTGTATTGATTATCGAGAGTTGAACAAGTTAACGGTGAAGAATAGATACCCGTTACCGAGGATCGACGATTTGTTCGATCAGCTTCAAGGATCGAGTGTGTATTCGAAGATCGATTTGAGTTCGGGATATCATCAACTTCGAGTTCGTGAGGAAGATATTCTGAAAACGGCTTTCAGAACCCGTTACGGGCATTACGAGTTTCAGGTGATGCCATTTGGGGTTGACTAACGCACCGGCGGTATTGATGGACCTCATGAATCGGGTGTGTAAGCCTTACTTGGATAAGTTTGTGATTGTGTTCATCGACGACATTCTAATTTATTCGAAGAATGAGAAAGAGCATGAGGAGCATCTAAGAATTATCTTAGAATTGCTCAGGAAGGAGAAACTGTATGCCAAGTTTTCTAAATGTGAATTTTGGATTCCGACGGTACAATTTCTAGGTCATGTGATTGATAGACAAGGAGTTCATGTAGATCCTGCTAAGATTGAAGCAATTAAAGATTGGGCTGCACCAACGACCCCAACAGAAGTTCGTCAATTTTTGGGATTAGCCGGTTATTACCGAAGATTCATTGAGGGATTTTCGAAGATAGCAAAACCGTTGACCAAATTGACTCAAAAGAGTGTTAAATATGAATGGGGAGATAAGGAAGAGGAAGCATTTCAATTACTTAAGGAGATGTTGTGTAGTGCTCCTATCTCAGCGTTACCTGAAGGTAACGAGGACTTCGTCGTCTATTGTGACGCTTCTCATAAAGGTTTAGGACCTGTGTTAATGCAACGAGAGAAAGTAATAGCTTACGCTTCCCGACAGCTCAAGAAGTACGAGAAGAACTACACCACCCATGATTTGGAGTTAGGTGCTGTGGTTTTTGCCTTGAGGATATGGAGACATTATCTGTATGGTACCAAATGTGTTGTATTCACGGATCACAAAAGTCTACAACACATCTTGAATCAAAAAGAGCTCAACATGAGACAACGACGTTGGATTGAGTTGCTAAGCGATTATGATTGTGAAATTCGTTACCATCCTGGTAAAGCAAACGTTGTTGCTGATGCGCTTAGTCGAAAGGAGAGGATACCACCGTTACGAGTTAGGTCATTAGGAATGACTATCGTATCGCCGTTACCGTCTCAAATATTAGAAGCTCAAACGGAAGCGTTGAAAGCAGAAAATCGACCTGCTGAGAACATATTTGGGATGGCAGAAAATGAGAAGGGATTTGTTAAGCGTTCTGATGGCGTATTATGTTTTGGAGAGCGAAGTTGGGTGCCATTGTATGGAGGAATTTGAGAGTTGATTATGCATGAGTCGCATAAGTCAAGATACTCTATTCATCCTGGATCTGACAAGATGTACCAGGATTTGAAAAAGTTATATTGGTGGCCAAATATGAAGGTAGATATAGCATTGTATGTTAGTAAGTGTTTGACATATTCTAAGGTTAAAGCCGAACATCAAAGACCGTCAGGATTATTGACGCAGCCAGAACTCCCGGTTTGAAAATGGGAGTGGATTACGATGGACTTTATAACCAAATTACCAAAGACAGCTAGCGGTTGTGACGCTATATGGGTAATTGTGGATCGATTGACTAAGTCTGCTCATTTCCTGGCGATTAGTGAAGATGATAGTGTTGAGAAACTTGCGAGGTTGTATGTGAAGGAGATTGTTTCTCGTCATGGAGTTCCGATATCGATTATTTCTGATCGCGACAACCCACTTTACGTCAGCGTTGTGGCGATCACTTCAAACCGCTTTGGGGAGGAGACTTGATATGAGTACTGCATATCGCCCCCAAACCGATGGTCAAAGTGAGAGAACCATTCAGACTTTGGAGGATATGCTTCGTGCATGAATAATAGACTTTGGTAAAGGCTGGGAGAAATATCTACCCCTTGCGGAGTTCTCCTATAACAATAGCTACCACACAAGTCTTAAAACTGCGCCATATATGGTCGTAAATGTCGTTCACCTATTGGTTGGGCTGAAGTTGGAGATAGCTAACTCACAGGCCCTGAGCTTATTTTGGAGACTATTGAGAAAGTAACGCAAATTTGAGATCGATTGCAAGCATCTAGAGTTAGGCAGAAAGGTACGCCGATCAGAGACATAAACCCCTAGAATTCCAGGTTGGAGACAAAGTGATGCTGAAAGTCTCGCCTTGGAAAGGTGTGATACGTTTTGGGAAACGTGGGAAACTTAATCCCCGCTACATTGGACCATTTCTTATTTTGGGAAGAATTGGGCCCGTGGCTTATCGGTTGCAATTACCACAGGAACTGAGTAAAGTTCATGATGTATTTCATGTTAGCAATTTGAAGAAGTGTCTTTCGGAGGAAACGCCGGTTATACCAACTAAGGATATTCGTGTGGATGAGAGTTTGAATTTTGTGGAAGAGCCGATTGAGATATTGGATAGAGAGATTAAACGACTTAAGAGAAGTCGTATTCCGCTCATCAAAGTTTGTTGGAATTCGCGGCATGGACCGGAATTCACGTGGGAACGTGAAGATGAGTTTCGAAAGTGATATCCGAAGCTTTTTACTTCGTAGATGGTTTGTTCCGAGTGAAACCCGGGACGGGTTTCTTCTGAGGCTGGGAGGATGTGACAACTGGCAAATTAGGGAGATATTTTGAAAACCCGCATTACTTTAAAACTTATAACTTTGGAATATTTGAAAAGTTTATTCGTGACGAGATATTTTGTGAACGTTGGAGTGTGACTTTTTTTTAAACCGTACGTTATTTATGGAATTTGATCATTTATTAATGGTTTGGATCATTCGTGATGATTTATTTTTGAGATAATTTTTGGCACTACATTGACTCCGGCACTAGGATAACATAAAAATTTTAATTATTTTAAATATTGGTTCGGATATTTATATTTATGGAACGTATCTTGGAATTTTAATTATTAGGAACGAGTTGGTTTGAGAACGTTGAGATATTTTGAAAGGTTTTCGGGTTGGGTCATTGTGTTTACTTAACTAGCCATCTAATTCCCACACCATTACTATTAGTTTTATTATTATTGTTGGTTAAAAGAAAGAAAGGAAATAAAAATATATAAAGAGTGACTACAAATTGGGTCCTTTGTGCTTTTCCTGGTCTCACACCACACACAAACATAAACCAACACAACCTTTACTCTCTCTCTCTCTCTCACAATATTATCACCTTCATCTCCAAACCCTAGCAACCACAGCCGCCGCCTCCACTGCCACACCACCACCGCTCCACCACCATCACCACCACCACCATCTTAACCCTTTCTTCATCCTCTTTCTATTGGTGTACATCACGCGCGTCCCAAAACAGCCAAATCACCTCGTTGGTTTGACCTCTGCCGCCGTACACCCCCTCACCATCACAAATATTTCTTGGTTTTTAAAAGATTTACGAGTTTGGAGTTGTAAAAAGGTAAGTAACGTCGATTTGGTACCAGGAGTGCCACGACGTGAGTTTCAATCCGTGTATACATGGGTTACTTTGATGGGTTTCGAAATAAATTGATGGGAAATGATGTTTTACTTATAAAAAAGATGAGTTTGGTATCCGGGTTTTATGATGTTTGGGTGTGATGTCGAAGTGAAACCGTGAGCCTATGCTCACGGCTTGGTATACTTTTGAGTTATGGTGATTATTGGTTATATTTTTGGTTAGTCCTTGTGGTATTTCGATGTCCTGGTCTCGTTTAGTATGGGTAACGAGGAGGTTAGGACCAGGAGTTAGAGTGGATTGATTTTTTTTGATAATATCATTGTTATGTTGTTGATGTTAGTGAGATGACAAGACCATATGGTCTGTTTGGTTTGGTTAGTGCTCGGATGAGCTTAACCGAGACCCATGTGGTCTCGGGGTCATCTTTTTGACGTGACTCGTGTAACCAAGCCAAGACCCACTTGGGGCCTCTCGGCCTGGTTTTGGTTCGATATATGTACCCGAGACATATGTTGCTTGATGTTCTTGTTGTATTTCTTTTATTGTGGTTACTGTTATGATTATTATTGTTGTTGTTTTGGGTTGCTATTGGTATTGTTATTGTTGTTGAGGTATTTTACTTTTGGCGCTATTAATATTGTTGTCGTTACTTGGGAGCCGAAGATGAATAGTATAATGATTTATTTTATGAAGTGTTGACGAGTATGGATTTGGGGACCGATTGTGAGACGGTCACACTAGAATGACGGAGATAGGATTAGTTGGGTGCCGTAGTCGGACCCTAATGTTGTAGCATGTGATTGGGATTGATTTGGACGGAGTTGGATTATTTACTTATGACTTGGGTATTTTATTTCTTGGACTTGGACAATGAGCCGACAGTGATGACTCGGACATGTGACCAAATTCTTATGACTCGATGAATATTTAAAATCAAACATTAAAAATAATGCTCGTAATAATATTATTGGGAATATAATCGTTTATATACGTATATATACGTGATAAACGTACACACACATATATATATATATATATATATATATATATATATATATATATATATATATATATATATATATATATATATATATATATATATATATATATATATATATATATATATATATATAAATGTGTATATTAATAATAAAACGATCACGAGTAAACGTTATAATATAACGATAATTATTGTACTATGCAAATAGTGCAATAAATGTCGAAGTATTATTATAAATGATAACTATAAATAATGCCGAGAACTAATACGTCGGGTGAGTAATAAATAAAAACATGATGACTTTTATAAATTTGGTAAACTTATCGATTTATACGAGTTGTGGTTACTTAAGTCCAAGTGGGCTTTATTATGTGACTTTTGTGTTGTCACGGATATATGACGATTAATATAAACAATTTCTATAACTAAGTAACTTATTTAATCGACGGGTTAAATCGAGTTATTTGGCTATATAAAATGAGTATATTAATAGGCATCATATCCTACGACGCCCATAGGTTGTGGTACGTGTATTAGGATAATAAATTCACTATGTATCTCGTGGAGTTGGCTAAATTGACGAATTTGGCCAATTTAACGATATATATAGAGAATTTATTGGACTACGATATATACCATATAGTATTCTATGTGCAATGTGAGTTAGGTTGGGTATAATCTTGGAACGGTATATTACGTAAATAAATATGGGAGATTACCAAATCGACGGATTTGATAAGCTTCGATGATTTATTTAAATAATATATTGGGCTAATATTAGACCTATAGATTTGTTTATTATTTCGTTCGTTGTGGCTTCTTGGTTTGAGTTGTGTCGACCCACCATCCATATGGATACCAAATGTCAAATTTCAAATTAATATGAAGATAATTCGAGAAATGGATATTTTTGAAAAGTAAAAATGGAATACGTTCGGGAATGGGAATATTTGATTTTTGAGGAAATGATTTCTAAACGAGCTTGATAATTGTTAGGAAGTGCCGAGTCTGTAGTTGCCGTTACGTGAGTTGCTTGAGTTTGCTTACGTCTTTCTTCTATCGATTTCTTTTGAGGTTTTGCTGGACTTGAGGTGAGTCATAGCCCCACTTTTACTCTTGAACTTTGTTTTCAATACTTGGGGTGAGAAACGTGCAAATGTTTTATGTGGACTATTATCGCTTTGTTTATTTAAAACTTGCTATGCTTATAGAACTAGGTAGGATTAGAGTGAGACCTAGTCCCGAACTAGGTAAGCTATTGATTTGGTTATAGAGCGAGGCCTAGTCCCGAACTAGGTAAGCTATTGATTGATTGTTGAGCGAGGCCTAGTCCCGAACTAGGTAAGCTATTGGATTGATTATAGAGCGAGACCTAGACTTGAGCTAGGTAAGCTACTGATTGGATTGGTTTGAGCTATAGCGTACACCTATAGGGTTGATTTGATTTGGTTGGATTATTTTGGTTGGATATTTTGGTTGGATGATTGAGGCCTAGTCTAGCTAGCAAGCGTTTTATGTATATGTCCACTATATTGAATTATGAATTTAAACCTATGATCTCACCAGCGAAAGCTAACTTTTAGCACGTTTTCTCAGGTAATTAAGTGATGCCCTTTGGATGCTTGGATTGGAGGCTTGGCAATGGCACCCGGTTATGGATCTATTTTTTAAAACTCTGATAAATTATTGTGGACCTATGTTTATTTCTTTTGGGCCTTACTTTGGATAATTCTTGGGATAAATGTAAACTTTAAAACCCGTTTTGGTTATGTTTTTCTTATGTTTACTTTATCTCGTTCTTTCATGACTTTGAATGGATACCAATCCCCGTAAGATCATAGATCATAGATGAGTATGACAATATGCTAATTCTAATTTTGGGGGTGTTACACATTCAACTTAAAAGTTTAGAGCGAATACACAGAAATACATTTAACTTAAAATTTTAGAGCGAATAAAGATCATAGATGAGTATGACAATATGCTAATTCTAATAAATTGGCTCATTTAAGCCTATTTTTGTATCTAAACTTGATCAAGTTCAAGCAAGTTGGTGCATATAATTCTGAATTATATTTGCATCACTGTACGAACTAATTAATAGGTTCCAGCTTTCAAACATACACTTTAGAGATTTATGTTTCATAAAACGTAATAAATCAGATTAATCATAAAAACCATGTTATTTCTAAAATAAGACAGATTATAAGTTAAAACCAATTATTAGTATAAAATCCTATGGTTTGGAATTCTGACAAAAATATCCGTTTTGACCCATATCCATTTTTGTTCATTCCTTCTAGCAATAACGTAGTCTGAAAGTTGTAAGGTACTTACTTGCGGTTCCTCTAATGTAATTTACACGTTTATCATGTACATACATACCCAGTCGGAGCAACACCGTGGCATGAATTGTTGTGTGGCAATGGACAGAGGCTCAGATCTGCATTTACTTTGGCGACTTGACATGTCCAGCAATACACGGAACATGTCAGCTACGCTCATGGAAAAGCAAGGTTGCAGAAATATTCATCATCGCCTCATCTTGTTACGCAATGATCCTCACTTATACTCATCTTAATAATTCGCCTCCATTGTTTATTTATACAGAAAAGACAGACATAAACCTAGAATATTGCTAACACAATGGAACAGACTATTAAGATGAGTATAAGCATGGATGCCTGCACATCCATTTATGCACTACTTCGATACTAAACCTTGCCCATTTCACCAAATATTATTAAGAAAAATATAGATGAATACAATGCACGACCCTACAGTTTCATAGATCTCTATTTGGATTTGAATAGGTAAATGGTAGCATAGATACTGACTTTGAAACTCATGTAAATGGTAGTATAGATATCTATTTAGCTGAGGCAGTTAGTGTTGGTGTGAGGCTCGGGTATATATATATATATATATATATATATATATTTAAGTAGAAAGTGGGTCGTTTTTTTCTTTGTTTTGTTTTTGTATCTTGCAAGCCCGTTAATCGCAATAAAAGGAAAACGTTTGCAAAACGATTTGGAAAGTGCTTGTTACAAAATACAAATAGGAAAACAAAGTGATTTGGAAAATAACCAAACAAAAAATATCACCATACATATGGTCACTAGTGTACACACCTTTATATGATTAACATAATTAAAAGAAATAATGAACATGAAAATATTAAATGATGAAACCAAAAAAGGCGTTACCTAAAAAAAATCACACACATCTGGGCAACACTCAAAACCGATTACCATGTTTCGGTTTTAGTACCGATAAGCACAAACCTAGATAAATCGCAAAACAAAGTTGGTTTTATGAGAAATTAGCCTTAATATATACTAAAACATGTTTCGACGTACCTCCTGATTTTGTGGATTTTCTCGTAGCAGCTTGTCAATCGTTACTTGGTTTATCTATTTCTCTTGTTCTATATCACTATATCGTTGCGGATGTGTACCTAGAATTACCAGCAAACCCAACACCTGGTTGCCTATTCTATGTTAGCTTCATATAGTGATAGAATATGTTTTTAGTGTTTTGGTTGTTGTATGGTTACTTACATACTTACTATCTCCTCCAGTTCTCCATATCTGCAATTTCAGGATTTAGTTAGTAGTATGTGCTACTGCAATAACAAACTTTTGATGTCAGCACGTCAATTACCTAAATAGATAAATACTTCGTATGTCTTTTATTTGTGTGTATAAGCAACTTGCATACCATTATAGTAGTCACCATCATGTACAGTGAGGTTGATAGATGTGTAAAGAAAGCCATGATATGCCCTCAGTAACTCATCTGTGGTTGCATGAGATATATGATTACAATATTATCATAAATAAAATATAAACAACCAAGGGAATTTTTTTTCAATTGGTAATACATGTAAGTTTTAAACAAAATTTCCCTTGGTTGTTTATATCAACATAATGTGTATAATCCAACACGACTGATCCATATTGTGTATGTTATCCTGTTGCAAAAACCATTTACTTGTAACCACATAATTACCAGCAATCTTCAATGATGGTATAACGAAATGCAATAAAATTCTAACCTCCGAATAAGGTAGCCGGTGTACGACCCTTTTCAAGAATGTTACCAGTCACAGGAATAGCGGCGACAACAATAATTGTTTCGTCGATCTGCTGTCAACCGATGAACAACTAAATGACAGCTGGGCTCAAAAAGCTGCACTGTAAAGAGTTGTATCGGTCGTTTTACGTGGTGCTTGAGGCTGTAATAACAAACAAACCAAATAACTGCTTTGCCACTATTCAAATCATCTTGGTTGATGTTGCATCAATCCTGATAGTAAAGAAGATGATACCTTGTAAATGGCACATACGACATATCCTACGACCATCTATTTCCATGGAAATCCTTGGCTTGAAGGTCTTGTATTGGGAGTTGCTCTGACCAAAAACTCGAAATATAAACAACAAATGTAAGAAGCTAATATCATCATGCAACAATTGGGTAGACTAATAGAAAACATAAAAGAAAGCATATTACTGTAGTAGACATGCAATAATAACTCAAGTAACCTTAGATTCAAAATATCTTAGCATAAACATGTTACACTATTTTAACGACAACTTTCAAGCATGATACGTACGTTGTCGGAGGGCCTGGAATCAATGTATTAGAATCATTATTTGAGAGTTGAAAAGGTGAGAAGAGCACAAATATAAACATAAAAGAAACTACAGAGAATGGGAATAAAGCATTGTATCAGTGTACCTTGTCTAGCATGCCTACATCGTTGTGCTTGTGTCATCGGTTCATGATTGTCAACGGTAGATAAAGGCTGTTCAGCTATAAAGAATAATAGATACTATGAGACTCATGCAGAATGTATAACTTGCAGAACAAAAGTAAAAGGAACGACATTATATGGAAGATATAATAACAACTATTGATTCAACTCATGCAGAATGTATAGAGTTAACATTATACCTTTACAGTTGTTGCATTTATTTTTTCTTGACCAACTTCTTCATTCTCGTCAGTCTATAAACACAAAGCAGTATCACATGTATTCAGTTCTCAAGATATAAAAAAGCGATTGTTGTTGTAGTTGTTGCACATCATAAAAGGCAAAACAGATTATCTGATAAATGAACTTTTGAATGCTTTTACTTGCAGACCTCAGCATATATATATTTATCAGTCATATAATTATATTCTCATAGTAATATCTGTTAAAACTTTCAATTCGATTGAGTGTGATCTAATAAGCCTATAAGTTTATGTTACTGATAGATCATTTTGTACATGTAATCGATTAGAAAAAGCATGAAAAGGATGAGATAATAGAAATGCCACATTGCCCTACCTTGAGTTTCTTTAAATTTCCTCTGTCCGACTCAGGCTCATCATCTCCTTCTCTCTGTTTCAGAACAATAACAGCAACAATCTGGTAAGCACATGCACCGTAAACCATGCTGATCTTATGAACCATGATGAGGGAAGATATGTCAATAGTTTTTTTTTATTAAATACACAATTTTTTAGTCTTCCTATAAACGACCACCAAAGTCGCCTAGTCGTTAGGCACCTAATCTCATCAAAAGAGGTCTAGGGCTTAAAGTCTCAAACCTCACATCAAAATTGGTCACTTTAATTGCTGGACTCGTCTAGTTATCTTACTATTGTGTGTACTAAATGACGTAATAAAATACACCAAAGTGCCTATTCTTCCTATTAACGACCAGTGGCATTTCAACATCACCCACTAATAAGAAAAGCTAGACCAATACAAACATGCATAACCAGGGCTAAAAGCGATAAAAAAGAAATCAATGTTTTTTTTAATAAAAAATGGCACCACACCACAAAAATACATGGGTATACCATAGCCCCTGGGACCCACTGTGGCTAAGGGTTGTTTATATCAGCTTATATAGCCGGCTTGTGGCTTATTTGGTTTTGGGCTTATGTTTCATAAGCTTACTTTTTGCACATTATTTGAAACCTTTTCTGCTTATATAAGTTTATTATGTCACAATATAAACTTATATAAGCTGAAAAGTTTGAAACTAAGCCACAAAAAGTAAGCTTTTGAAACATAAGCCCAAAACCAAATAAAACATAAGATACATTTCAAACTAACTATCTAAGTATAAATATCTCTTAATCAATTAACCTACAAATACACTACCGTAGTTGAATCAATACCTTAAGTTCCTCAATCGCTTCCACCTTACATTGTGATTTTCCTGATTTTCCATGCTTTGATTTGCCTGATTTCGTCTTTAATGAAGCTCACAATAAGTTTTTCATATGAAAGTGGCCGACAGTTCTCATGGTCCTACAAAAGAGATAATAACAACATTCAACGGTAACATAAACCAACAACAACTAAACAACAACCAACTACAACATGAAAAAAAAAAATGAAATTTATCAAAATTAAAATATATCTAAAATTCCAGAAACTCTATGTTTTTTTAAGAAAATTATCAAAACTAACAACAAAAACACCTAACCCACATAAATTTTTGACTTCACACTACAATTTCGAAAATCCTGATATCATAAATTTTACTCAAAAACTGAAACATATCCCAATTCAAAGATCCTCAGTTGAAAAAAACCCTAAATTAAAAGCAACAATCAACCACCAATACATATGAAAATACTTTTGCAATTTATCTCCCAACATCAAACCTAAGCTTATTTCTCAGCATAAAACCAATTATGGGTTTTGTTTATAATCAAAAATTAGAACCAAAAGAATATAAAATTTACCTGATATAATCGGGCAAGATACATCACCACCAACAGCCATATTTTCACATCAAATATACAAATCATTGCTCAATAATGCGTGGTTGCTATCAGCGTCGCTTGGTTTCCGAACTTTCACAACGTCCGATCATCATCATCACCAGCAGATTAACCTGATTCAATTTGTGTTGGCGGAGGATTTATGGAATCTTCTAGGTTTCTCCCCTCTTTATGTCGATATATTTTTCCACCGGGCCATTATTGGGTAAAAGGAAAACGCAGACTGGGCTAGTAAACATGGGCTCAATTGGCCTGTGTGTTTTGGCGGAAAAAAAGACGGCCGGAAAAAAAACGGAGCAAAACGGCGTCGTTTTTGTTCTGTTTTAAATAAACTTATAATAAAGTTTTATTTCAATCACAAACTGTATTAAAGACCAACACAATAATAATTCAACCCAATAGGACCACAACCAAAACTTTCAAACAGCTAATTTGGACCCAGTGATATAAATATTGTCATCTTGATCTGAATATCTCAATCCAATCTGGACCCATTGTTTTGCAGGCCTGTTTACTTGATTTTACCCCGAAACATCCAAAGCTGCTTATTTCGTTATCCTAAAGTTACTATTTCTAAAGCTGTCATCCTAACTCATGAGCTCCTTTCTATATATTTTGTTCATCCATTGGAATCTTTAAAGGATGTAATATCAATTTATGTATTTGTAAAAATAAAAAGCACAAATAAGTGATTTTTAGCTTCTAACAACATTAGAATCTTACCATATGCATGTACGACCACTGTCATTCACAGAAAAAATAGCTTGGATGGAAACATACAACTTTACCTGGTAACACTGTCCAAACCAATGTGTCGTAACTATATTTCAGAAATAAGCCTATTTAAACGACAAAAAGAACATTAGAACACAAGCAATGTTTGATCGCAGTAGCCATTTTTTACCCAAAAAGTGGCCTTACTCTTTTTCCATATCCATCATTAGCACTAAAAAATTAGTAGGTAGCTACTAAACACTAAGAGCAGCTTATATGTTTAAAAGAAAATCAAGCACAAAAAAGTTTTATCCAAACACTTGAAACCGCTTATTTTATCTGCTTAGAAAAATCATATAAATACTTAAATAAGACATTTGCGATGGACGAGCTAGTTCTATGTTATGCTTGAGAAAACGCCACTGTTGTGCAACCGTCTTTCTGACTTAATCTCACCCCTAATCACCATGATCTGTACTAGTACCGCTAGTGATGTAAATAATGCAATAATATTTAAGTTATTAAAAAAAACACCTAAGAAGCCACATTGCTAACTATGATAGATGTCCTGTTATGCTCGTAAACACCACCTGGTACTGTGAATATGGCTGCAAATGCCACTGTGGCGAAGTGAATTGACACCACAGTGACAGAGTTTGTGGCATTGTTGATCCCTTCACGATGGAGTTTTCAAAGCTTTTTGGCGATTCCAGTTTAGCTCAGGTTTGTGGTCCAAAAAAGATCATGACAATCTCTGCATGTTGCAATAAGTTAACTGATACAATGTTCAAATACCAGATGGGTTTTCGGGCGGGTTTGATAAAGGGTAAAAACACATTCGTTTAGTACATGTATTTTATAAACAAGTAATTTATTCATTATGATGGGAAAAAAAAAGTTGGGTCACTTTCAACCTATTTATCCCGCTCGACCCGCTTGATCTGTTTGAGATAAACACAACTCGAATCAACTCATTAATAAGTAAAGTGGTGCAAAATTCTGCCTACTAAACACATTTAAGTAAGACGATAACGATTTTACAGCCAGTTTGGTGAGGGGATAGCTTTGTATAATGTGGACTTTGTTTTTGTTTGTTTGGTGTAGTTTTGGTAGTGTAATATGTCAGCTTAGTGAAATGTTTAATAAACCGGTAACAGTAACTTATTATAAGCTATCGATAATAGTCTTTTGTTTGCGGTTTTTTTTAACCGCGGTGTCTGATATTTTGGTTGACTAACTTACGGGGTTTGAGCAATCGCTTGAATCCCACTTTAGAAGGTTGACGTGATCACTTCATATTTGTTTGCTAAGTGCATGATTTGGAATTATTTTGACTGTGCTTAGCTTATTTTGCTAGGGTGGTAGAAAAGTACGAATCCGGTATTGTTTTTGATATTTAGTTTCCCTAATAAATCCGACTGTCTTGGTCGGTTACCCGTGTTGAAGCTGAAAGCCAACAAGTGAACATTGAGTATCATATACACGAACAAACATAATGCATATTAAGCAGCGGATGGGAACTTCAGCCTAAGAATGTGCCGATTTGGCTTGTGTTTTATCTCAAATGGGTTGAAGGCAAAATTAGGATTAGCTGTATCGAAACTTGTTGAACGGGTTAAATTCGCGGCACCGTACACATACAACCTCAATCCTCTTGTTCAGATAGAATAGAACTGATAAAAAGTCAAATTTTGCTAGCGGGTCAGACTTACTCATATCGATCCGTACTAAAAATCACTGTTTCAACCCAAATACATCGACTTGTAACCAAACGTGCCTGACCCGGCCAACTTTGTACTTTTGTTTATTAGGTAGTCGGATACTAGAATCCTCATTCTCTCCTATGAAAAAACAGACATGAGTAAACATTCACCTACAGGCACAAGGTGGCGTATCGCCAGCAGGAATATCACACATCACTAATGAAACAAGACAGCGTGAATTTTGTAAGAAAGCTTACTTTTTATAAAGTGATCAAACTATAGTTATAATCAACAACCACCGTTTCTCACAATAGTTTACACAAATTTCAAATTACAAAATAAAGTTTTAACATAGCAAATATTTATAACGGTAATCATGTTTCTCAGGCATTTTTCTTTTTGTTGGCATTAGCACTTGATTGCCTATAATCTTTTACCTTACCAAAGTATCCATGACCATACGTCGAAGATATAAGCTCCACAAGCAACGGAAACTGTAATGTCACAAACGAAGCAATTGGTAGGCATGCCAATGCAGCTATTGGAATCAGAATCCATTCCTTTTTCTGTCCAAACATAATATATAATGCTGCACTAAAGGCTATCATCATGGATGTCACTGACATAAATAGCATCACAAGACCATATATTAATCTCTTCGGCAACTTGTAAAGAAAGTCCTCATCTGCATAACGTGCTGTGAGAATGGATAGAAACAACAGCAAGGAAGTGGTGGCTGTGAACAATGAGATTGCATCTGAGATTGCAAAAATGATTAAGCTTGCATTCGTTTCATAAATTGGTTTCCCAGTTTTATCATCGTTTCCGCCAGGTACAGTAATTGCAGCTGCAAAAACTATTGTGATGATGAGAGCCGCTGTGATCGTGTATGAATCAGCTGTCTTTTTCATCCACTCTTCCCCATCCTTTCTTAACTCCTTGTGCTCTCTTCTAAATATCATCATTGGTGTCTCTTTCTTTTTGTTCAGTGCTCGTGTATGTGTTATTCCCACCACTCTTTTCAGTTCCTGTAGTTCAAATTATATTCAACCAAGTAAATAAAACCAAATATTGGAAATCCTCAATTATTCATTTATTACTCGATTTATGGTAAGTATTGAGAAATATTTTCCAGCGATGTTATGCGAGTGTAAAGTACATTAAGAAACCTTGTGCTTTAATCTCCAGAAACAAGCTCACCTCAAACCACTGCAACTCTCGTTGCATTTGAAGAGCTGCACCGGAAGCAGCATTAAGTTTGTGTATACGTGGCAAACGTCCAGCCAAGTGCAATATATTGTTACTATCACCGTCTATGGATGTCAAAAAGCCGGATTTTGTATAATTTCCCTGACGTAGAAGATAGCTGTAAACCTTTTCGCTTCGGTTCTAGACCGTCGATTGATATATACTCTGCCCACCTTGGCCGGAATCATATAATCGCGGAAAATATGTGGTCAGCACATCTATCGCTTCAGTGTGTTGTTTTCCACAGCTAAAAAAAATGAAGAGCGTTCACTCTCTTTATGTGTTCTATAAACTTCCTCGCATATACGCTTGAGTAGCTTAATAGTTGTATTGTGCTTTACTTTATCGTCCTTGAGGTGCTTAATGTGCGGTACTGTGATTAATCAAATTGTAAACATTCTTTTAAGCTTCAAAGTTAAAATAATAAAAATAATAAATAAGTTTAAAGAGCAAGTTGACAGCAAGTCTTCAATTTATTGTTTTTGATAATTACTCATGTTCAACCAAAAATAAGGCACACGGATATTTATGATCCTAAGAAGTAAATGCCCTTCAATCATTATACGTTCAACATAGCATGTGTAACACTAGTAGCAAATTATCTTAAGGGTGTAAGCGAGCCAAGCTGTTTGTAAGCTAATCGGGGTTGACTCACCAACACCTCAAAATGAGCCCAAGTTCAAACTTAGTTTATTTAATAAACTAATTATCTTTTAAGAAATAATACTAATCTGAATCCACTTTTCAGAAATACTACTTCTACTTTTGTCGCCGATTTTAGGAATCAGTCAATAAAAGTTACTTACAGCAATATTACTTATAAAAAAATTTACATTAGTGATCCGTCGATAACAGCCATTACCGACAGATTACCAACACAACCGGATATCAGTGTAGCCCATTTTCCCTGTAATGAGTTCTTTCGGGATCATAAGATTTATGTTTCTAAGACAGATTAGTTCGATGGAAGCTTGTGTTTACCATGCAGCAGTGTTGTCTCCGATAATTTGACACAAATCCTTGAGATAACTAAAAAAAAAGCAGATATTAATCCAAGGAATGTTAATGCATATAGTTAAAATGTTTCTTACTATAAACAAATCACTCATAATATGCATGGTTGAGTTTTATTAGAGTTTTGGAATCATATACTTCATATATAGCATACCATCGTGGAGGCTCCTCCTCCTAGGTGTCTGTTGGTTCTCCACGTCTGTCGTATTAGTACTTCCCAAGCTGTTATTGTCGATTGGAATAACTTCAATACAAATATAAGCATTAATTAATTATCTAGAAAAAGATAAAACATCGACCAAAACCAGTCAGCAATTGATTTTGAGTTATACAAGTTGGATCTAATTAAATTAAAGTATATATTTGAGATAATTTATCATGATCAACGATAAGTTAAATGGATTAAAATCCAGTTGATTGGCGAATGACGAATGGATATTTCATTAAAGAGATTGTTAAGGGATCAAGCTATAAACTATTAGTGAAAAGACATACTGTGGTAAACAAATCTTGAGTAAAAGCTGTAAGATGTTCCACTATAAAATAACTCTGGCTTTGTGATAATATGCTCTAATGCGGTTTTGCCTCCAAACACTTCTGTAGCCAACCTTGGGTTGATGTTGATCAACTCATATGCTACAGCTATAATCAAATAGAAGTATCACATAGTTAGTTTGTTTGAACTTGGGTACTTTCAGACGTCAGCTAGATGTTGTTATCAATGTATTTCCGGTATATTTTCATCTTTAGCTAGTATTTGAAAAAAGAGGATTAGAAAGCAAACATACCGATAATTCTGTTTCAATTACTTGATGCAAATGGTTAAGACCACGCGTACCTCTAAATAGTATGTCGAATTCAACTTTTTAACTCTTCATTTGCTTAAACAGAAGGTTAATTTGTTTGAAGTTGGGGACTTTCAGATCTTAGCTAAAAGTGTGTTATCAATTTATTTCTAATATATTTTCATCTTTAGCTAAAATTCTAAAATAAAGGTTAGAAAGCTTACATACCAATTAATCCTGTATCAAGTACTTGACCCAAAAGCTTAATAGCAGCATCAGCAGCACCAATCTCGCCTCTTAAGAACATGTCGAATTCAGGACTATAACTTTTCATTTGTTCGAACAAATAGAGAAAGGTTTTTATCTCTGGAAGAGCGTAATGGATCGCTAAAAAACCGTTATTATCAGGAATGAATAAACATTTTAGTTTAAGGTCCAACATTATCTTTAAAGCTTCAGTGTTGCCATAATGTGCAGCAGTGTGCATTGCATTCAGGTCATCAACCGTTACAGTGGATTGAAGTAACTTGTTGTCTATCCCCTTTAGGATATCCCTAGCAACCTCATTATCTGTATATCTACCGACAGCATAGTGAAGTGCTGTATTACCGTCCTCATTTAATTTAGATGTCCATGTAACTTCCCCTGTATTAACTATTTCTCGGACTCTCACCCAGTCAATCTTCCGAATTGCTTTGATTAGTATCTTTTCTGCCCTGTCATCTGAAGAAATAATTTATAAAAATATTATGCTTAATTATGCTGCAATGAACGGACATTTTTATAATAATCATATTCAATCTGAATAAAAATTAATTTTGTTGCAATACAACAACTTTTACCTCGTTTTGACAAACGTAAAAAGAATTTAACCTTTTTCACTTGATATTGTGATTTTTTTTTTAGAATTTTTCAACATATTTTGTTTATCAAAAATCATTTTTTACTTTGGCTGTATATCATCCAATCCCCAGCTATAGTTTATACAACCCATGATTAAAATATGCTAAATTAAAAGTTGTTTCAATTCTACATCATAAAGATGAGCATTTAAACGATACTGTTTACGAACATATCATAGGATCTACGTTTGTTTTGATTAAGGAATTACACGGAGAACTACCTTCGAGCCCATGTTCAGCTACTTCAACGACCACAGCTTTTGCCACACGTGTGACACATAAAGGAAGTTTTGTTTTCGAAGATTCTGAGATGAACACCGAGAGATCTTGATCATCTTCAATTTCAATAATAGGAAACCAAGGAGATCCAGCTCTGTAATGAACCTCCAACTTCAAACTATAAGAACTTTGATCAACGTCGAATTTGTCATATAACATGTTAGTCATCTCCGATAACGTTGCATAGTTAAATACATCCATTATTGAACCCTTGGAATTCTCGAACAACCACTTTTCTCCATCCCATCTCCATTTTCCATTGTAGGCAACAAGTACTCTAACATGATCTATAACTGAACCATAGATGTAAATAAGCATACACGGGATGAACTTAATCGTTAAGCATTAAAGCATATAAATACAGCATGTGACATAAAGTGATTATATTTACGTGTTCTTTGTATGGTCATTTTTATTATGTATGCATGAGGAGACATGAATCAGAAAATGGAAGTATAGATTGAAGAAAAAAAGTTTATTTTTGCAAATAAAAAAATCTGTCTTAAAGAGATTCTAAAATAATATGTACAATATAGCACAACATCAAAGTCGATTACAAAGTATTAGTACATTATATAAGCTAAAAAGTATCGCACATAACAAATTTTTAATATATTTTGCTTCATTGTTGCACAATATGATGCAAATGAGTGATAGTGTGTATTTGTGATGGTGGTCCACTTATTAATTCACTATTAATATTATGAGATCTATGCTTAATATTGTCAAGGAGTAATTTGAAAACCTACCTTTTCGTCTTTTTTCATCATCATCACAACTACTCTCATCATCATCATCAAAACTAATCTCATCATCATCTACTAGGGTGACACATAAAGGAAGTTTTGTTTTCGAAGTTTCTAAGATGAACACCGAGAGATCTTGATCATTTTGAATTTCAGTAACAGGAAACCAAGGAGATCCAGTTCTGTAATGGACCTCCAATTTTAAACGGTAATCCTCTTTATTGACTTTGAGTTGTTTGTGTAGGATCTCAGTTATCTCTAATAGTGTTATATGCTTGCGCACAACCATTATTGAACTTTTGGAAACCTTGAAGAACCATTCTTTGCCGTCCTACTCCCATTTTCCATTGTATGCGACAAATAATGTAACATAACCTAGAACAGAAAACTATGGATGTAAATAAACATGCATAGGGTGAACTTAATCCTGAAGCATTAAAGCATATATACATAGAATGTGACATGAAGTGATTAGTGTCGTGCAATATATGTTTGACATTATAAAATGTGTAATTTGGGTAACAATTTTGTTTTATATTTTGTGAACTGAAAAAAATTGCCATAAATATTCTAAACTTTTGCAAATTTATAATACTAGACGAATACCCGCACATATAGCGGCAAATAATTATACATGTGAAATCGTGATTCTTATTTGATCTTTGATATAAAACTTACAAAAGATTGAGAACAACTTTGATCACAGGTGGTATAAGTGAAAAACGTTGATCATTTTTAAACTTTAATTGATCATATGGAATTAAAACAATACTGTTTAGCAAACTACCTTCGCGACCATGTGGAGATTCTTCTTTAATATCAGGATCTAGTTCAACTCCTTCAGAATCGTCATCTTTTAACACAGCGGTGACACATAAAGGAGGTTTTGTTTTCGAAGATTCTGCGATGAACAACGAGAGATCTTCATCACATTCAATTTCAATAAAAGGAAACCAAGGAGATCCAACTCTATATTAGTAATTTTAAACTTCTGGCAACTTATAAACTAATCTATAGAATTAGTACAGGTGACCCGGTAAACCTACAACTCGACCGGATCAGTTAAAAAAACAATGACTATTTCAAAATTCTTAATAATGCAAAAGGTAAAGTCTTTCAAGAATTTTTTTTGCAGCTAGCTTAATAATGCAATAAACCCATAACTATTTCAAAATGCAAATAAAAAAGGCCCCTTAAACAGGCTACCTGCATCTCCGATCTGAAGAAAGTCATTATGCACGTAAAAGCTACCACCTCCTTGTGGTGCCAAGACAAAAGTCTGAGAAAAGTGTTTGATCACGTTATTATTGTCAATCAACGAGCCTGTTACCCCTAAAATCACAGACCCCATTACAGACTCTTGAGCATGCACGGTGTCTAGATCAGGATTCCACTGCTTGACAATTGATTCCATGACCTGAAGACTAATATCCTGCTCCAAAATAAATATATAAGATCAAAAAGTTTATAATTTTAATTAACAGGTTATATAAATAATCATTGTCTAACAATATTATAATCTCAAAAGACACACTCAAGAATGGATTGATTAGCTTCCACCTCAAACTTAACACTAAATGGATAATACGGAGTATTCCATTATTCGGATATATAATTTTAAATGTGGAAGAGATTAAACCTCCAATGTTGTTGCTGACTTCACTGAACCATCCGCACATGGATGGATTCGAGTGCTTTGATCTTGATAAAACTTATGAGCTTCTTTGGGAGATTTACGCAGAATAGTATAGTACTGATTCAGAAACGTGTCAGCAACATCCTTTGCAGACAAAGATGGTGCTTCCTTAGTGTTCCCTTCTTCCATTTCTGCAAGAAGTAAAAAAAAAAAAAAAAAAAAAAAAAAAAAAAAAAAAAAAAAAAAGTAAACTAAGAGTTGTGAGCGTGTATTCTATTGATAATATTAATTTGTAGTTTATTATTCTAAGTTGAGCAGCCAACGGGAGTTTGGTCTTATCTAACTTACGTTTTTTCATAGAGTCCCGACAAGAGAAGAAAATGTATGCCAAATTAGAAGAGATATTGCTTAATCTCTAATGACGTAACTCTACAAACACGAAATGCCATAAACGACAACAAATATGATACGATACGTCATTGTCGGATGCATTTGAATCGACATAGGATCAAATAAAAAGTGATTTTTACATGAGAAGCCTTCAAAAACTTTAGAAAGCAACTTTGATCATTTTTAAACTTTAATTGATCATATGGATTTAAAACAATAATGTTTAGCAAACTACCTTCGCGACCATGTGGAGATTCTTCTTTAATATCAGGATCTAGTTCAACTCCTTCAGAATCGCCATCTTTTAACACAGCGGTGACACATAAAGGAAGTTTTGTTTTCGAAGATTCTGAGATGATCAACGTGAGATCTTCATCACATTCAATTTCAATAAAAGGAAATCAAGGAGATCCAACTCTATAGATTAGTAATTCTAAACTTCTGGCAACTTATAAACTAATCTATAGAATTAGTACAGGTGACCCGGTAAACCTACAACTCAACCGGGTAAATTAAAAAACGGTAACTATTTCAAAATGCTTAAAAATGCAAAAGGTGAAGTCTTTCAAGATTTTTTTTTTTTTTTTTTTTTTTTGCAGCTAGCTTAATAATGCAATAAACCCATAACTATTTCAAAATGCAAATCAAAAAGGCCCCTTAAACAGGCTACCTGCATCTCCGATCTGAAGAAAGTCATTATGCACGTAAAAGCGACCACCTCCTTGTGGTGCCAAGATAAAAGTCTGAGAAAAGTGTTTGATGACGTTATTATTGTCAGTCAACGAGCCTGTTACCCCTAAAATCACTGACCCCATTACAGACTCTTGAGCATGCACGGTGTCTAGATCAGGATTCCACTCCTTGACAATTGATTCCATGACCTGAAGACCAATATCCTGCTCCAAAATAAATATATAAGATCAAAAAGTTTATAATTTATATTAACAGGTTATATAAATAATCATCCTCTAACAATATTATAATCTCAAAAGACACAGTACACTCAAGAATGGATTGATTAGCTTCCAGCTCAAACTTAACAGTAAATGGATATTATTCGGATATATAAATTTAAATGTGGAAGAGCTTATACCTCCAATGTTGTTGCTGACTTCATTGAACCATCTGTCCATCTGCACATGGATGGGTTCGAGTGCTTTGATCTTGATAAAACTTATGAGCATCTTTGGGAGATTTATGCAGAATAGCATAGTACTGATTCAGAAATGTGTCAGCAACATCCTTTGCAGACAAAGATGGTGCTTCCTTAGCATTCCCTTCTTCCACTTCTGCAAGAAAAAAAAAAAAAAAAGAAAAAAAGTTAACTAAGAGTTGTGAGCGTGTATTCTATTGATAATATTTGTAGTTTATTATTCTAAGTTGAGCAGTCAACGGGAGTTTGGTCTCATCTAATTTACATTTTTTCAGATAGTCCCGTCAAGATAAGAAAATGTATGCCAAATTAGAAGAGATATTACTTAATCTCTAATGAGGTAACTCTACAAACACGAAATGCCATAAACGACAACAAATATGATACGATATGTCAACGTCATTGTCGGATGCATTGAATCGACAAAAACTTTTAGTGAGTTCAATGTGCAACTAAATAATTTATTTCACAAGTGACCAAACAGGATTTCATATTCATGTATATCTCATTTGCACAATCATTGGCTATTATGTCCATTGACAGCAGACATTACAAACCGAAAACGACAAATGTACACTTAAAAAGTGTATAAATCCGCAAATATATTACTGAGACACGCATATTAAAATAAGAAAATTTTAATATGACATTATTAGCCAAATTAACTCTTTTCAACCAAATTACAATAGTCTCTATTTCTCTTAGGTTAAAATCTTACAATTTGAGCCTTACCTTCAATTATGTCGTTAGTGTTGGTACTGTCCGACGAAGCCGGTGTCAAGAAGATATTTGATTAAAGATTAAATTGATGAATGAGATGTTTAGTTATAAGAAGCAATAATAAGTTAGATAAGAGCAATGATAATTAAAATGATCCATAAAACAATATATCATGAAAAAAAAAATCCCTTGTTAGCAAGAAATAACAAAGACAATAAAACAATATTAGGTTCATACCTTCTTCAGTACCTTCCTCAGTGAACTCAGTTATCTTGTTGTTGTTGGTAGTGCCTGAAGAAGCCATTAGAGTGGTTGTCATTAATTCAGAGGTCAAAGGAAGATCAATCTACGCTTTGTATTTTTACTTATAATTAGAAGTAAATATTTAACTACCCACAATTATATTTTATCATTTTGTGACGAGGAAAAAACTTAATAATAATGAATTACAGTAGCATTTGTGGATACATTTTTCAAGTAGAGTTAACTAGCAAGTTGGTCAATGACAGATCTACATATATTTCAAAGCCTGGCCGGTTTATATCCTAAAAAATGATCTTCTTAATTATTAAAGAATACACAAAACCAGAAAGTAAAAAATAGTATGTAATATATAAAGCGGCACATACAATAAAAGTTATAGAATACCTTGGTTATTCATGATTGAATCCCGTAGCAAGAGATAACAAAGAAGTTAGAATAATATTATGGTCATAGCTTCTTTGATGTCATACATGCAACTCGTTTTAAAGGAAGCCATTGGAGTGGTAGCTAGGTTTGCCCCTTATAATGATTTTTACCTAATTTTTCTACTAAACCAACCTATCATTCTAGACCGCCACCAACTTTTCAACTCCCACATGCAGTAAGTCAGTAACACTTTAAACAAAAATCATTATTTATTTATTTTTATTTTTTTTAACTTCTTCCAAATTCCTCTGTTTAATGGAGTAACATATTCCAAAGTTTTAACCGTGGTGTCTGATATTTTGGTTGACTAACTTACGGGATTCAAACAATCTTTTAAATACCACTTCAGAAGGTTGATGTCATCACTTCAGATTTGGTTGTACTGAGCGTGATTTGAACCTGAAACTTGTTATACTTTTTGCATTTTGTTACTGATTGCAGTACTGTTTTGGCCAATTATGTTGACTGTTCTTAGCAAAGCACAAATACAATATTGTCTTGACATCTAGTTTCCGTAATAGTTACGACTGTTTTGGTCAGTTACCCGTGTTGAATCTAAAAACAGAAAGTGAAGTTTATCATATAGCTAGGGGAGAGATTAGTTACAAGATAAAGCTTAATTAAGTTTAAGGGGATGGAATTAAGATGTTAGTAGTTGGCTAGTCGCCCTACTTATGTGCCGATTTGGCTTGTGTATTATCTCGAGATAATCTAAACTGGAACTTATCGAATGGGTTAAAAGTCACCCTACTGTAATGATACAACCTCAATCCTCTTGTGCAGATAACTAATCAAATTTTGCTACCAAATCAACCTTACCCAATATGACCCGTACTAATCTCAACTTGTTGAGATAAAATGTTAAGATAACGAGTCAACATCACCCATTTTGACCCGTACTAAAATTACTGTTTCATTCCAAGTCACCAGTGAACAAAGCCAAATGAGAACACCACAAAGCCACAGTAGAGGATGTATACAACTATACTCCGTATATAGTATTAGAAAAACATGGATTACTCGCACTCTCATACATCACCAGTGAACCATGAATTTTGTATGAAAGGTTATTTACCTTGTCAAATATACTATCCAACCAGGGTATAACGACACGTATTTAACTTTTTATAACCACAGAATGTAATTCAAGGTACACATAAAGTGATCAAACTATAGTTATCATCAACAACAACCCTTTCTCACAATAGTTTACACAAAATTTAAATTACAAAATAAGTTTTAACATAGCAAATATTAATATCGGTAATCATGTTTCTCAGGTCCTTTTTTTTTTTTTTTTTTTGGCATTAGCACTTGCTTGCCTATAATCCTTTTCCTTACCAAAGTATCCATGACCATACGTCGAAGATATAAGCTCCACAAGCAATGGAAACTGCAATGTCACGAACGAAGCAATTGGTAGGCATGCTAATGCAGCTATTGGAATCAGAATCCATTCCTTTTCATGTCCAAACATAATATATAAAGCTGCACTAAAGGCTATCATCATGGATGTCACTGACACAAATAGCATCACAAGACCAAATATTAATCTCTTAGGCAACTTGTAAAGAAAGTCCTCATCTGCATAACGTGCTGTGAGAATGGATAGAAACAACAACAAGGAAGTGGTGGCTGTGAACAATGAGATTGCATCTGAGATTGCAAAAATGATTAAGCTTGCTTTCGTTTCATAAATTGGTTTCCCAGTGGCACTATCATTTCTGCCAGGTACAGTAATTGCAGCCGCAAAAACTATTGTGATGATGAGAGCCGCCGTGATCGTGTATGAATCGGCTGTCTTTTTCATCCACTCTTCCCCATCCTTTCTCAGCTTCTCATGCTCTCTTCTAAACACCATCATTGGTGTCTCTTTATTTTTGTTCAGTTCTCGTGTTTTATTTATTCCCACCACTTTTTTTCACTTCCTGTAGTTCAAATTATATTCAACCAAATAAATAAAACTAAATATTGGAAATCCTCTATTACTAATTTATTACTAGTTTCATGGTAATGAGTATTGAGAAATATTTTCCACTGATGTTGTGTGAGTGTAAAGTAAATTAAGAAACCTTGTGCTTTAATCTAGAGAAACAAACTCACCTCAAACCACTGCAACTCTCGTTGCATTTGAAGAGCTGCACCTGAAGCAGCATTGAGTTTGTGTGTAGGGGCCAAACGTCCAGCCAAGTGCAATATATTGTTACTATCATCGTCTAGGAATGCTGAAAGATCAAGTTTGGCTAAATGTTGATGATTCATAATGAAGCAGTAAACCTTTTCACTTCGGTTCAAGACTGTCAATTGATTTACATTCCGCCTGTCTGTGTCGTAATTATATAATCCCTTAAAATATGTGGCCAGCAGAGACGGATCTATAGTGTAACTATGGGGGCCGGTGCCCCCCATGGCTAGCCGAAAAAGTTGAAATTTTAGTGTATTTTTTTTTTTTTTTTTTTTTTTTTTTTTTTTAATTTTGACCATTTTTCAAAAGTGACCCCCACCCAAAACTCAAATTGCCCCCCACCACATATTAAAACATAACATTCAACGCTCTAAAGCCTTATAAATCCTATATCTTTAAGTAAAAATACTCAATTTATCATTACGATCTTATTTTTTTTTCCCGCATTTTGTTGTTATTGTAAAAAAACAAAATTTTTGCCCCCCACATCCATTTTTCCTAGGTCCATCACTGGTGGCCAGCACATCTATAGCTTCAACGGTGTTGTTTTCCACAGCTAAAGAAAATGGAGATCCATAAAGTCGTTCAATATCACTCGATGTATTACACAAATTTCAAATAATAAAATAAAGTTTTAACATAGCAAATATTAGTAACTGTAATCATGTTTCTCAGGTCCCTTTCTTTTTTTTGGCATTAGCACATGATTACCTATAATCTTTTTCCTTACCAAAGATTCCATGACCATATGTCGAAGATATAAGCTCAAAAAGCAATGGAAACTGTAATGTCACGAACGAAGCAATTGGTAGGCATGCTAACGCAGCTATTGGAATCAGAATCCATGCTTTACCCTGTCCAAACATAATATATAATGCTGCACTAAAGGCTATCATCATGGATGTCACCGACACAAATAGCATCACAAGACCAAATATTAATCGCTTTGGCAACTTGTAAAGAAAGTCCTCATCTGCATAACGTGCTGTAAGAATCGATAAAAACAACAGCAAGGAAGTGGCGGCTGTGAACAGAGAGACTGCATCTGAGATTGCAAATATGATTAAGATTGGTTTCGTCTCATAAATTGGTTTCCCAGTCTTATCATCGTTACCGCCAGGTACAGTAATTGCTGCCGCAAATACTATTGTGATGATGAGTGCCGCCGTGATTGTGTATGAATCGGCAGTCTTTTTCATCCACTCTTCCCCATCCTTTCTTAACTCCTTGTGCTCTCTTCTAAATACCATCATTGGTGTCTCTTTATTTTTGTTTAGTGTTCGTGTATGTGCTATTCCCACCAATCTTTTCAGTTCCTATAGTTCAAATTATATTCAACAAAGTAAATAACTAAACATTGGAAATCCTCTATCATTAATTTATTACTTGTTATATGGTAATGCGAAAGATTGTCCAGTGATGTTGTGTGACTGTGTACTACATTAACATATGCATGTTGTGCTTTATATAATCTAGCTAGAGAAACAAGCTCACCTCAAACCACTGCAACTCTCGTTGCATTTGAAGAGCTGCACCGGAAGCAGCATTAAGTTTGTGCATAGGTGCCAAACGTCCAGCCAAGTGCAGTATATTGTTACCATCATCGTCTACGGATAGCGAAAACAGGGATTTGGGATAACGGTAATGATGTAGAATATAGCTGTAAACCTTTTCGCTACGGTTCAAGACTGTCAATTGCTCTTTATCATGCCCTTCTTTCTTGGATTTAGATAAGCGCTGAAAGTATGTACGCAGCACATGTATTGCTTCAGCGGTGTTGTTTTCCACAGCTAAACAAAATGAAGAGCTATAAAGACGTTCAATATCACTTGATGTATTTGTTCTATCTACTTCTTCGCATATACGCCTAAGTAGCTTAATAGTTGCGTTGTGCTTTACTTTATCGTCCTTGAGGTGCTTAACGTGTGGTACTGTGATTAAGTAAATAGTAAACAGTGTTGTAAGCTTCAAAGTTAAAATAATTATAATAAATAAATTTAAAGAGCGAGTTGACAGCGGTGGAAAGAAACTCTTAATCACGTTGAGTTTGAATTTTATATTTTCTTTTATCCATAAGTTTTGTTTGCCAAGTCAGTTGTTTAAATTACAATCATTTATGTTTAAGTTTGTATGTGGTTTTGTTTAACAAAAAAAGTTACTACTCTAATAAAGTAATGTTCATTTAATTTTGGCAATTGTTATGTTTCACATTTAGTGTTTAACCAAGTCATGATGTAAAAATGAATTAAAGTGATAAAAACGGCGCCTTCTATTAAAGAGTTGTTAAAATAAAAGTTAAACAAATAAATAAATATGGGCTTAAAAAATAACTAAAAAATCAATAATAAAAAAATAGTCAGATGAAAATTCGAACAAACGACATTAGACCTATAAATTGGAATCCTTAAGCAATGGGTATACCAGTGCACACCGGCGCCATTTCCGACGTGACAAGCTAAGTGGCGCCGCCACCCTTGTGTAACTATACTGAGCATAGCCAAAAAAACTCAACGGACGCCTCTTAAGTAGCGAGGAAGAAGACGGAGGAAAGTGGGAATGGTGGGGCCACTTTTTGTTCTTTTTTATTCAATAAGTTTTATGTGTGGGGGTTGTTTTTTAATTGGGTATGGTAAGGCCCAAATGGCATGTGAAATGACATGCCACTAGTGAACGGTTGTTTTGGAGTGTTAGTATTAAAAGTGATGATGTTGAAATTGCGCTGATAAGTGGTATGTTGACACAGCGCTCTTACCACTGTACCGAAGCAATTTTTAATTAAAATGATACCTTTCATAACTTTTATACTCCCTCCGTCCCATAATAATTGTCCACTTTGAATTTTTTGAGTCTTCTTTATTCAACTTTGACTATAAGTATTTTTATTTGTGTAATATAATAGTTGATGGAAAATATATGAATAGATTGAGTTTTAAATATATTTTCATTTGATATAATTTTCATCATGTATTATACAACGCAAATAAAAATATTAATAGTCAAAGTTGATCAAGAAAGACTCAAAAAAGTAAAAGTGGACAATTATTATGGGACGGAGGTAGTAGTATTTAATAAAAGTACTATTCATTTGCAAAATTTTTGCAAATTGATAGTAAGGGAAGATAAGGCTCGATCATCAGTTCTTGAGTTGGAAAGGAAAAGGAAATGGAAGGAAATTGATAGTTTTTGAGTTTTTAATGAAGGAAAGGGAAGTGGAAAAGAAATAGAAAGGAAGTTTTGGTGAGTAAATCTTCCTCCCACTTTTGGGAGGAAAGTGAAAGGAAAAGGAAGTTTTTATTATGTAAAGACTAATATATCCTTTTTAAAACATTTTACATTCACAACTAAAGGGCATATATGTAATTTCATCAAGTTATTTTCCTTTTCCTCTCACTCAAGAATATGATTATAGTTACTTTCCTTTTCCTTTCCTTTATCTCAAGAACATAACCACTAACACTTACTTTCCTTTTCCCTTTCCAATTATTTTCCATTTCCCTTCACTTAAAACTCGAGAACTGAGCGTATATGTTAACCAACACCTCAAAATGAGCATAAGCCCAAATTTAGTTTATTTAATAAATTAATTATTTTTTAAGAAATAATACTAATATAAATCCACTTTTCAGAAATTCTACTTCTTCTTTTGTCTTTAGATACTAATGGTGTGGATTTCTAATGAACAATTAAATTGGTCAATAAAAGTTACTTACGTGGCGATATTACCTACGAAAAAATTTACATTAGTCATCCGTCAATAACAGCCATTACGGCGGATTACCAACACATCTGGCTATCGATGTTGCCCATTTTTCCCGTAATAAGTTCTTTCGGTGTCATAAGTTCTATGTTTCTAAAACAGATTAGTTCAATGCAAACTTGTGTTTACCGTGCAGCAATGTTGCCTCCCATAGTTTGACATAAATCCTCGAGATGACTAAACAAAAAAGCAGACATGATTTGTCAATAAAATAAAATGTTATAAAAGAAAAGTATATACATAATATTATTCCAAGGTACGTTGATGCATATAAGTTAAAATGTTTCTTAACTATTAACAAATCACTCGTAATATGCATGTTTGAGCTTTATTAGAGTTTTGGAACCACATAGTTCATATATATCATACCGTCTTGGAGGCAGCACCTCCTTTTGTGCTTGGTAACAAACTTATCCTTTTTGGGTGTCTCTTGGTTCTCCACGTCTGCCGTAGGAGTACTACCGAAGTTGTTATTCTTGATTGGAACAACTTTAATACAAATATAAGCATTAATTAGTTATCTAGACATAGATAAAACATTGACCAAAACCAGTCAGCAATTGATTCTGAGTTATACAAGTTGGATCAAACTTAAATATGTACTAGTATTTGAGATAATTTATCATTATCCACGATCAGTTAAATGGATTAAAATTCATTTGGTTAGCGAATGGACGAATGGATAATTATTAATTGTAGAGATATTGGAGGATCAAGCGATAAACTATGATTGAATGACTTACAGTGGTAAAAAAATCTTTGCCACAAGTTGTAATGTGTTCCACTGTAAAATAACTCTGGCTTCTTGACAATAACCTCTAGTGGGATGTCATGTATCTGAGACACTGTTGTTGCCATGCTCGGGTAGTCGTTGATCAACTCATATGCTACATCTGTAATCAAATAGCCTCGTAAGATGAAATCTAAACATCCATAAGTATATGTAATATAACTAGGCAATAAATTAAAAATGTCATTTACTATACTATATCTAATATATCAGTTTCAAATGTTCCACGAGGTTAATTTGTTTGAAGTTGGGTACTTTTAGATATTAGCTAGAAGTGTGTTATCAATTTATTTCTAATGTATTTTTATCATTCGCTAAAATTTGCAAAAAAGGTCAGAAAGTGTACATACCAATTAATCCTGCATCAATTACTTGAACCAAAAGCTTAAAAGCACTCGTGCCTCTTAAGAATATGTCATAGTCATATTTATTACTCTTCATTTGCTTGAACAAATAGAAAAAGGATTTTAACGCCGGAACCGTAAGAGCGTAATGGATCGGTAAAAAACCGTCATCATCAGAAATGAATAAACATTTTGAGTTAGATTTCAACATTATCTCCAAAGCTTCTATGTTGCCAAAATATGCAGCAGAGTGCACTGGGTTCTCTCCATTAAAATTTACAGTGGTTACAAGTAACTCGCTGTTTATCCCCATTACGATATCCCTAACAACCTCATTATCTTTATATCCACCAACAGCAAAGTGCAATGCTGTGTGATTGTAATCATCTAATTTAGATGTCCATGTAACTTCCCCTGTATTAACAATTTCTCGGGCTTTGACCCAGTCATTCTTCCGAATTGCTTTCATTAGTCTCTTTCCTACCCTGTCATCTGAAGAAATATTTTATAAAAATATTATGCTTAATTATGCTGCAATGAACGGACATTTTTATAAAATATTAATCAAATTCAATCCGAAGATAAATTAATTTAGTTGCAATACACAGATAACTTTTACCTCGTTTTGATAAAAGAAAAAGAAATTGATGAACAAAATCCTTTTAGTTATCAGAAGTTAAAAATCCATCAAAACAAGACAAGACGTAAAAAGAATATAACTTTTTCACGTGACTTTATATTATTTTAATCTTTAACTTGTGAAAGTTTTTAGATTTTATCAACATATTTTGTTTATCTAAAATCGTTTTTGACTTTGTCTTTATATATAGTCACCACCTATACTTTTAGTGAATGTATTATACAATCCATGATTATTCGTAAGCAAATATGCTAAATTAAAAGTTGTTTCAATACTATATCATAAAAATTAGCATTTAAACGATACTATTTATGAACATATCATAAGATCAAATAAAAAGTGATTTTTTTTTTTTTTTTATTTTATTATTTTTTTTATTTTTTATTTTTGGTGAGAAGCGTACAAAAGCTTGAGAAAACAACTTTGATCATAGGTGGTATAAGTGAAACGTTGATCATTTTTAAACTTTGATCGTACTGGAATTAAAACAATAATGTTTAGCAACATGCATATCACGAGATCTATGTTTAATTTCATCAAGAAATCCCTAAGAGAACCTATACCTTTGCATCCATGTAGAGATTCTTCTTTAATCTCAGTATTGATCTGCCCATGTGGAGATTCTTCTTCAATCTCCTGATTGATCTCATCTTCTTCAACTCCTCCAGCAACGCCATCTTTTGGCACAACGGTGACACATAAAAGAAGTTCTGTTTTCAAAGATTTTGAGATGAACAACGAGAGATCTTCATCACATTCAATTTCAATAATAGGAAATCCAACTCTGTAGCAAAACTCCAACTTTAAACCATAATTATCTTGAACTTCAAATTTTTCGCATAGCTTGTGAGTTATCTCTGACAGTGTCACATACTTAGACACAACTATCATTGATCCCTTGGAGTCCTTGAACAACCACTCTTTACCGTCTAGTTCCCATTTTCCATCGTATGCGACAAATACCGTAACACCTTCTAGAAGAGGAAACAATGCATGTAAATAATAAGCATACATGGTGTGAACTTAATCCATAAAGAGCATTAAAGCATATATGATATAAATATTTCATGTGACATAAAGTGATTATTATCGTGAAATACATATGTTTGACATGATAAAAAGTGGTATTCCTGTACGAATTATACTTACGTGTTCTTTATTTTTATGCATGTTTTATGTATGGTCACTTTTATCATGTATGCATGAGAAGACATGGATTAGAAATTGGAAGTACAAATCGGGGAAAAAAAAGTTTAATTTTGTGAATAAAAAAGTCTGTCTTTTTTTTTGGAAGGCAGAAAGTTTTATTAAAGAATAAAGAGAAAATTAAATACAAGGAAATTAAAACATACACATCAGAATCTACAAGTCCATATCTAGCTTGAAAAACTACAACACCTCTAAAAATCTGAAGACCATCTAAAGAAAATGAAACACCAAGAACCCTACGCTAACAAATAAATAAATAAATAAAAATCCACATGCTGTTTTGACCACACTCAAATTAGATTTTGCAAGCACTAATTGGGTCTGAGTACTAATCCGACCACGATACAATTGACCCTTTTAATTTTTCCGACAACCAATTACTAGTATAAGAAACCACTTGTAACTCCTCACAAAAAGTAGTAAGACTTGAAACTTTATCCTTGTACACTCTTTTGTTTCTTACACACCACACAAGAGTAATTTTAAACTTCGAGCAATTTATAAAATAATCTATAGAATTTGTATAATATAGTACAACATCAAAGTTGATTTCAAAATAGTATTATATATATTGTAAAATCTAAAAAGTCTCACACATAACATTTTTTAATATATTTTGCATCAATTGTTGCACAATATGATCTTGCAAATAAGTCAATAGTGCTCATCTCAATCATTTGTTCTTGAAGCAGCTATACCCTTAACTCATTCCCGATAACTACTTAAACATGAGCAACATGATACGTTATTTGATAATTAAACATAAGAATAGTTGGAAAAAAAATTGGCAAATAAACGTGTACTTTTTGGTAAGAAATTGATTATATAAAAGAAAGAATACAAAACTTTATGTTGCAAATTAATAATTTTGAAAGTACTATAAAGTTTCATATGTAATCATGGTTAAACAAAAATAAAAAATAAAAATAAAATAAAAAAAAACTCCACCACCATTTTTTATAATTTTTCCAATGGGAGGTTATATGTACCCCTAAAATACAAATGGTACCCCCTCATATTTTTCTGCATTTTATTTTAATTTTATAATTTTGTTTATATTAAAAAACTATGAGTCTGAAAGTACGGAACATAAAATATAAAGTGTAATAAGTCAAACGTTTAAAACTGGCAGAAAATACGGAGCATAAATTGATAAAAAGAAACTATGTTGTATTGTAAACAGAGGAGCAAATGGGGTGGAGGACAAAACAGGGTGGGAGAGGGTACCTATACAACAATATTTTTAAAGCACATATTTTTAGTTTGCAATAATCAGTGAATATCAAAGAAGAAGTATTGTTATGAAATTCAAATATGTGGATGATTCACCTTTGTACACTCTTTATTTATTTTTTATTTTTTATTACTTTTTTTTTTTTTAATTATAACTCATCTCTATCTTTAGCCCTAGGGCTGTAAACGAATCGGACGAACACGAACAAAACCTTTTTCATGTCCGTTCATTTAAATCTAACCGGACAAATAAACGAACATGAATGCTTAAACGGACGAGTTTTCTTGTTCATGTTCGTTTATTAAGAAAATGAGATGTTCATATTCGTTTATGTTCGTTCATTAAGACACTAAACGGATGTTAAACGAACATAAACGATCGAACACAAATAAACATAGACAAACGAACATAAACTTTATTAAATTATGCACAGTATATTATTTTATATGTATTGTTTTGTTTAAACAAACCAACTTTAAAATTTTACAATTTAAAGATCTGATATACGAACATATATAAATAAATGAACATGAACGAACGTTAACGAACGCATAATTGGACGTTAACGAACATAAATGAACAGACACGACTTTTGTTCATGTTCGTTCATTTAACTAAATGAACGCATAATATTGTTCATGTTCGATCATTTAATAAATAAACGAACATAAACAAACTTTTTACCGGACGGTTTATGAAATGTTTACTGAACGTTCAGTTCGTTTACAGCCCTATTTAGCCCTATAAATAGTGGCCTTATGTAACCGTTTGTCATAATCTCTTAATGATAATTCTCTCTTCCTTTTATTCTTCTCTTCATCTCTTATTCTTGTTCATTATAATTACAATAAACCGAACATTATTGATTTATCGGGTTATACCGTCATTGGTGTCGTTTTTGTTGGTGATAACCGTTAGAGTTATAATGAAAACTATCTATACTTTACCTGTGTATTTTTAAGAAGCAATTTGAATATCTACATTTAAATTTAATCGTCTGGTAATTGGATTAATACTTAATCATAACTAGTTTCCATTTGCGTTCCTCTTACAAAATAAGTAAAATTTTAATATGACATTATTAGCCAAATTAACTCTTTTCAACCAAATTATATTAGTCTCTATTTCTTTTAGGTTAAAATCTTACAACTTGAGCCATACCTTCAATTATGCCATTAGTGTTGGTACTGTCCGACGAAGCCGGTGTAAAGAAGATATCTGATTAAAGATTAAATTGATGAATGAGATGTTTACTTATAACAAGCAATAATAAGTTAGATAAGAGCAATGATAACTAAAATGATCCATAAAAAAATATATCATGAAAAAAAATCCCTTGTTAGCAAGAAATAACAAAGATAATAAAACAATATTAGGTTCATACCTTCTTCAGTGAACTCAGTAATCTTGTTGTTGTTGTTGGTAGTGCCTGAAGAAGCCATTCGAGTGGTTGTCATTAATTAAGAGTTCAAAGGAAGATCAATCTACGCTTTATATTTTTACTTATAATTAGAAGCAAATATTTAACTACCCAGAAGATGAAAAATTTACAAGTTAATGGTGTTAAATCTGAAAAATTTTAGTTTACTACCCAGAAGATGAATACGTGGCAAGTATATTACCTTTTAAAATATTTTTCCCTATATTTAAGTTGAGTTAGCAAGTTGGTCGATGATAGATCTATATATATATATATATATATATATATATATATATATATATATATATATATATATATATATATATATATATATATATTTCAAAGCTAGTTTTTTATATCCTAAAAAATGATCTTATAGAACAATACCAAAAAGTAAGAAAATAGTATGCAGAATATATAAAACTGCACATACAAAAAAATTAAGAATATACCTTGGTTATTCATGATTGAATCCCGCAGCAAGAAATAACAAAGAAGTTAGAATAATATTTGGGTCATAGCTTCATTGATGTTATACATGCAAGTTGTTTTAAAGGAAGCTATTAAAGTGGTACGTATGCCCATTATAATGATTTTACCTAATTTTTGTACTAATTAACCAACCAAGCATTTATATTTTGGACACTTTTTTGAACTGTAATAAATATGCTATCTTTGAAACCGTCAACTGCTATATTATGTCATTTTCAGCCGTTGGATGAAAAAGAGTTACTGCCCTGCAACCATTCTAAACTGACACCAATTTTTCAACTCCATATGCAGTAACACTTCAAATAAAACTCATTATTAACTTCTTCCAAATTCCTCTTTTTAATTGCGTAACATATTCCAAAGTTATGATTAAATTAGCTTTTCATGGTGCGAAGGATAGAAACCATATATATCATCCAGGTTATATTTTTGAATTATGATTTGTCACGGAAAATATCAGCTTGATCGGTCTGATCAAATGAAGGTTATTTTAGGTACATTTACTATGAACCTAACCTAAATACGTGTAAAATATAAGATCTTATCTTCCAATCTCTTTAAAGCCTTGTGTTTGATATTATATTAGATCTTTGGTTTAATATGGACAATGTTATGAGTTTGTTTGAAGGTCACTTTCATCTACAGAAAATCGCTCAAACTTTGCATGCATTGTGAAGTATTGGGCGAATAATGATATAACCAAGGTTACATGTAGAACTTATATGTATTAATACAGTATATCATATCGATTATGAGTCAAAGTTGTACAATTTTAAAAAGTTGGCTAAAAAAAAAAAAAAAGAAAAAAGAAAAAAAAGGCCGAAAGCCAAATCTTGAATATTCACTTTAAGAGTGTTTTTAATAAATTTTTACATAATTTTTATATAATATCACTATAAACAAAAATTCAAAAGAACACCATAATCATGCCTTATGTCTCGGCCAAGGACTGGCCCTTGCGCACTCCTACTGGTAAGCTTTAGTCCAGTACTCCAGTTAGAGATCCGAATTATGCTCCATATGCAACAACAGATACATGCTGAAGAAGTCCATCATGTAGAGTATAGAGAATGTTGTTGTGTAGTGTTGGAACTAATGAAATTCTAAGCTTTTGCAAGAACGCGAATTTCAACAGTATCCAATCAACAACATATGAAATCCGAACCAAAACTGTCTGTTTATTGCATGTCATTTGGTTTTTCGTATAAAACTGCGGCTATTTAACTTTAGTCATGTATTTAGGCTTAAGTAAATCATGAAGTATATGTTAAATTGTTAGAAACTAGACAATACAAATAAGATTGTTTTTTTTTTTTTTTTTTTTTTTTTTTTTTTTTTTTTTTTCAAAATGAGAATTGCAACAAAGTTATTAAAGCATTCATACTGTCAGACCCTAACCTTCGACCGATTGTGATTGTGTATGTAGTTCATGTTACCTATTTGTTGCTTCACCATCTAAATCATGTACGCGCATTTTAGCCATTTTTGCACAGTGGGTTATATTTATAGTGTCAATAGCTTATTGCATCTAAAGTCACTAATAAGTAAATATGGTAAATTTCTTGCCATAATCAGCTTTTCTCAGGCTTTCTTCGTATAATACAATACGTGTTCAAGTCTTCCTTGTACAGTTGCACGTATGAAATTATGAACAGCTTAAATTCAGGAGAATAATATAGTATTAAGTTTCTTTGTTGGACCATGTGAATGTTGTGTTATCCATTTTCCGGTTTCTTACATTTATATATGATGTCTGACTGATTGAGAGATTGTTGATTCGTCTAAAAGTCCTTGCTTAACTCGATATTAAGGTAGCTTAACCGGGTGATAATTAAAAAACATGATGCTGAAATTGGAATCTTTCATAAGATTATTAAAATCTTGGGTAAAAAGTGTTTTGGCTCAACCCGACCCATACAAAATCATTAATTTTGACTCGTTATAATGTTAGTGTCATAGCTTCATTGATGTTATACATGCTAGTGTTTTAAAGGAAGCCATTGAAGTGGTACGTATGTCCATTATAATTATTTCACCAAATTTTTGTACTAAACCAACCAAGCATTTATACTTTGGTCACTTTTTTGAACTCTAATAAATATGCTAGTATACTTGACACCAACGATTGCTATATTATGTCATTTTCAGCCGTTGGATGAAAACGAGTTACTCCCCTGCAACTATTCTATTTCAAGACCAACTAATTTTCAACTCCACATGAGTAACACTTTTAAACAAAACGCATTATTAACTTTTTCCAAATTCCTCTTTTTAATTGCGTAACATATTCCAAAATTTTGATTGAATTAGATTTTCATGGTGCGAAGGAAAAAAATCATGCATCATCCAGGTTACTTTTTTGAATTATGATTGTCACGGACATTAAATATCAGCTTGATCGATCTGTCAGATCAAATGAAGGTTATTTTTGGTAAATTTACTATGAACCTAACCTAATTACGGAGTAAAATATAAGCTCAAATATTAATAAACTCAAAATCCATGCAAAACGAGACTATTCGCTTATCAAAATTTCAAAACTCATTAAATAAGCTAAATGAAAACCACTCATTCTAAATACCACAAAATATTTTGGTTGACTAACTTACGGGGTTCAAGCAATCGTTTGAATCCCTCTTCAGAAGGTTGGCGTGATCACTTCAGATTTGTTTGTACTGAGCATGATTTGAACCTGAAACTTGTTATACTTTTTGGCTTTTTGCGTTTTTTTTTACTGATTGCAGTAATGTTTTCGCCAATTATTTTGACTGTTGTTAACAAAGTAAAAATACAGTATTGTTTTTGGCATTTAGTTTCCCTAATAATTGCGATTGTTTGGTCAGTTACCGGGTTGAATCCAAAAAACACCAAGTGAAGTTTATCATATAGATGGCAACTAGCTAGGGGTGAGATTAGTTTCAAGATAATGCTTACTTAAGTTTAAGTGGATGGAATTAAAATGTTAGTAGTCGGCTAGTCGCCCTACTTATGTGCCAATTTGGGTTGTGTATTATCTCGAGATAATCTAAACTGGAACTTATCAAATGGGTTAAAAGTCACCCTACTGTAATGATACAACCTCAATCCTCTTGTGCAGATAAGATAACTAGTCAAATTTTGCTCGCAGATCAACCTTACTCATTTTGACCCGTACTAATAATCTTAATCCTCTTGTTCAAAAAAATGTTAAGATAACAAATCAAATTTGGCTAACAGGTCAACATCACCCATTTTGACCCATACTAAAATTATTGTTTCAACCTAAATCCATCGACCCATAACCAACATGCCTCACCCGACCCACTTTTCACCTCCGCTCATTAGGTATTCAAATACTCAATCTCTCATACGCAAAGACGGACATCTGTAGTCATACTCAAGGAGAATCCAAACGGAACACCACTATGCCATGGTACAGGTTGTATCAGCAAAACATGGATTACTTGCAATATCACACATCACTAATGAACCAAGACGACATGAAAAAGTGATCAAATTAACTTTAGTTATAATCAACAACTGTTTTTCACAATAGTTTACACAAATTTCAAATTACAAAATAAAGTTTTAACGCAGCAAATATTAATAATGTTAATCATGTTTCTCAGGCCCTTTTCTTTTTATTGGCATTAGCTCTTGATTGCCTATAATCTTTTTCCTTACCAAAGATTCCATGACCATATGTCGAAGATATAAGCTCAAAAAGCAACGGAAACTGTAATGTCACGAACGAAGCAATTGGTAGGCATGCTAATGCACCTATTGGAATCAGAATCCATGCTTTTCCCTGTCCAAACATAATATATAATGCTGCACTAAAGGCTATCATCATGGATGTCACCGACACAAATAGCATCACAAGACCAAATATTAATCTCTTTGGCAACTTGTAAAGAAAGTCCTCATCTGCATAACGTGCTGTGAGAATGGATAGAAACAACAACAAGGAAGTGGTGGCTGTGAACAGAGAGATTGCATCTGAGATTGCAAATATGATTAAGCTCGGCTTCGTCTCATAAATTGGTTTCCCAGTCTTATCATCGTTACCGCCAGGTACAGTAATTGCTGCCGCAAATACTATTGTGATGATGAGAGCCGCCGTGATCGTGTATGAATCGGCTGTCTTTTTCATCCACTCTTCCCCATCCTTTCTGAGCTTCTCGTGCTCTCTTCTAAATACCATCATTGGTGTCTCTTTATTTTTGTTCAGTTGTCGTGTGTGTGTTATTCCCACCACTCTTTTTAGTTCCTGTAGTTCAAATTATATTCAACCAAGTAAATAAAACTAAGAGTAAACTACATTTTTGGTCCTTGTGGTTATATCAAAATTGCACTTTCAGTCCAATTTGCAAAAAGTGAGACATTTCAGTCCAAAAGTCCACGTGGCTTCCACTTTTGGTCCAACTTTCTAACGGAGTTAGTGTAGTTGTTAAGTCAGTTGCAACATTAGTCCTTTAACCTAACGATCAATTGCAATATTTGCACCGTTAGTCCTTTCACTTAGTTAGTCTTTAAAAAAAAAAAAAAAATCTAAAAAAATTAGAAAAAAAATTCTAAAAAAATTATTTTTTTTTTGGAATTTTCTTTTTCCCAAAAAAAATATTTTGAAAAATTCTAAAAAAATTCTAAAAAAAAAGTTTTTTTTGACGAAATTTTTTTTCCAAAAAAAATAATTTGAAAAAAAAATTTCTAATAAAAAATTTTCCTAAAAAATTCGAAAAAATTTCTAAAAAAATTATTTTTTTTTTGAAAAATTTTTTTTTCCAAAAAAAATAATTTGAAAAATTTGAAAAATTCGAAAAAAATTCTATAAAAAACTTTTTTGACAAAATTTTTATTTCCAAAAAAAAAAATTTGAAAAAAAAAATTCTAATAAAAATTTTTCTTAAAAAATTCGAAAAAATTTCTAAAAAAATTATTTTTTTTTCCAAAAAAAATAATTTGAAAATTTCTAAAAATAATTTTTTTGACAAAAATTTTTTTTTCTAAAAAAAATAATTTGAAAAAAAAATTCTAATAAAATTTTTTCTTAAAAAATTAGAAAAAATTTCTAACAAAATTTTTATTAGAATTTTTTTTTGAAATTTCTAGCAAACTTTTTATTAGAAATTTCTAACAAATTTTTTTCGAATTTTTTAAGAAAATTTTTATTAGAAATTTTTTTTTTCAAATTATTTTTTTTGGAAAA
Organism: Artemisia argyi; assembly: GCA_030686995.1. Classification (NCBI taxonomy): domain Eukaryota; kingdom Viridiplantae; phylum Streptophyta; class Magnoliopsida; order Asterales; family Asteraceae; genus Artemisia; species Artemisia argyi. The sequence goes on along the minus strand of CM060687.1, from coordinate 22,813,129 downwards.
AAAAATTCCAAAAAAAAAATAATTTTATTGGAATTTTTTAAGAAAATATTTTATTAGAATTTTTTTTAAAGACTAACTAAGTGAAAGGACTAACGGTGGAAACATTGCAAACGACCGTTAGGTTAAAGGACTAATGTTGCAACTGACTTAACGACTACACTAACCCCGTTAGAAAATTGGATCAAAAGTGAAAGCCACGTGGACTTTTGGACTGAAATGTCTCACTTTTTGCAAATTGGACTGAAAGTGCAATTTTGATACAACCACAAGGACCAAAAATGTAGTTTACTCTAAAACTAAATATTGGAAATCCTCTATTCTTAATTTTTGTTACTTGTTATATGGTAGTGAGAAAGATTTTCCAGTGATGTGCTATTTATTAACATATGATGTGCTTTATTAATCTAGCTAGAGAAACAAGTTCACCTCAAACCACTGTAACTCTCGTTGCATCTGAAGAGCAGCACCGGAAGCAGCATTAACTTTTTGTATAGGTGCCAAACATCCAGCCAAGTGCAATATATTGTTATCATCATCGTCTTCGGATTCTGAAAATCCAGCTTTGCCATAAGGTACATGATTCTTAATGAAGCTGTAAACCTTTTCACTTCGGTTCAAGACTGTCAATTGATATATATCCTGCCCGCTTTTGTCGGACCGGTGTAATTCCTTAAAATATGTGGTGAGCACATCTATTGCTTCAGCGTTGTTGTTTTCCACAGCTAAATAAAACGGAGGCCAAAAAAGACGTTCAATATCACTTTCTATATATGTTTTATCAACTTCCTCGCATATACGCCTGAGTAGCTTAATAGTTGTTTTATGCTTTACTTTATCGTCCTTGAGGTGCTTAACGTGCGGTACTGTGATTAATCAAATGGTAAACATTGTTTTAAGCTTCAAAGTTAAAATAGTAATAATAGAATAAATCTAAAGAGCAAGTTGACAGCAAGTCTTGAGTTTATTGTTTTTGATAATTACTCATGTTCAAGCAAAAATAAGGCACACGGATATTAATGATCGTATGAAGTAAATGCCCTTCAATCATTATATGTTAACCTATACCTTCAACATAGCATGTGTAACACTACAGCGAATTATCATAAGGGTGTAAACGAGCCAAGCCGCTTGTTAGCTAATTAGGATTGACTCACCTCAAAATGAGTCTAGCATAAAAGCTCAAACTTAATCAGTTTATTTAATGAACTAATTATTTTTTTTAGAAATAATATTAATCTGAATCTACTTTTCAAAATGATACTTCTACGTTTGTCTTCTACAGATACTAATGGCATCGATTTCCGATGGACAATTTTGTCGTCGAATTTAAGAATCAGTCAATAAAAGTTACTTACATCGATATTACTCACGAAAAAATTTACATTAGTGATCCGTTGATAAGAGCCATTACCGACGGATTATCAACACATCTGGCTATCAGTGTAGCCCATTTTCCCGTTAATTAGTTTTATCGGTGTCATAAGATCTATGTTTCTAAGACAGATTAGTTCGGTGGAAGCTTGTGCTTACCATGCAGCAGTGTTGTCTCCCATAATTTGACACAAATTCTCGAGATTACTACACAAAAAATCAGATATAATTTGTCAATAAAAAATTTATAAAAGAGAAGTACACAACATAATATTATTCCAATGTATATTGATGCATATAAGTTAATATGTTTCTTAACTATAAATAAATCACTCGTAACATGTATATTTGCGTTTTATTACTTTTGTAATCACATAGTTCATATATATTTATTGGGCCAATTAGTGTCCAATGTCTCTCATCAAGATTTAAACATAAATTAGTCTAAATGCTAATAATGAAGTAAGTGAGCAACCTCACCGAAGTTCAAGTCAAAGTCATCATCAAGGAAGGCGAAGATTAATAGAAGTCATACTCGCTAGCTTATACGGAGTCAGCTATTATGTGGAAGGAACTGAAACTGAAAGTAGAAGGTTCATTAGGAGTTGACAGTACCCTGATGAACCTATCATCCAATAGAGCATAGCTTGAAAATATCTTTTTAGATATTTAGGCGGGACTTTTGAAAGAATGCAAAAGAGTGGGATAAAGTGCATTTTTAATAAAGTCAAATCAAGGATGAGTTGGTGAAAAATAAGTGAAGATTTGACAGAACTGTTCACTAAAGTAACGTTGTTGTATTTCTAAGAATGGAAGCATTTAATGAAAGATGTACTCCTCTAATGCCTAACACATCCCCAACTAACCAGCATGTGATATCCTCGTACTCCCCTATATAAATAGAATGTTGGTCGGAGTAAATGTTTACCACTTCATATCTATTGTAAACATTTAAAAGGTGCATTTACTCTTTTTAACATATAATTGGTCAGTGATCTAATCAACGACCTTAAGAGTTCACTTGCAAACTTATATTTCCTTAAGCTTGCCTGATCACGGAGCATTTATATTGTCATTCACTTAAGTTTTATTTTCGTATATCACTTTGTACTTTTTTTTAATTTATTCAATAAAAAATTACACAATTGAAAAGTTAAAATTGTGTTTGCTTTTAAACTGTTTTATTGTTGGGTCAATTCAGTGCCTAATGATCTCTTTCATAGGATTTGAATGAAAGCATCCTAAGTATAAAAAAGTCCTTGAATGTAAGAAAGCATTCCGGGAATCTTCAAGAAGTTCTTTAAAGTACCCAAGGCCTTTATTCTAGTTGTATGTGAGTTGCCCACCAACCTAGAGCAAGCCCCGCTGAAGGCATTTGTGAGATAAGTGGTATAGGGTGTGAAAAAATTGTCCTTCGAAAAAAATAAAAATAAGAATTCTTCAAAGTTGGAAAGAAAGACTTATCTCGACTTAAGGTGGATCTCAGAGAGTGAAGACAAGAACCAAGGTCAAGATGATGAAGTCAGTGAGTGATGACAATAACTCATTGACTCCTTGAATAATCTCCTCAACATACTCAAGACATCCTAATGAGTTAAGACACTTTGATAGAAAGTTTAAGTCACTGATATATAGGCGAGAAACATCTTTGAAAGATAAGTGTAAAGCACTAATCAAAAGTCAAGATGTACTATAGTTGGAAATAGGTACAAACAATTTTCAACATTGTTCCTTAAAGTATGTCTGGTAATAGAAGCAAAAGTACAAAGTGTACGTTTGTCTATCAAATGTTGACACATATCTTTTACCCAACGAGTATCCATATTGCATTTATCTATAAATAGGATGTTGTAAAGTAGGAATACGTAGCTCTTGTATTAAAAGTTTATAACACTTTCAAGAGCTCATATCCCTCCAAAATAAAACTAAGTGCTAGATCTAGAATATGTTAGTTAAGCATAGTTCTTACTCAAACACTAACTTTGGTTTATGTTTGAGTTTAGTGAGGAGATCACCAAAGATACATTGTCATTCAATCTCATTTGTTATTTCGCCGACAAACGAATATAATTCTTTGATATATATGAATCAAGAATTAAATATTGAAAATTACTTAATTGTGTTATTATATAAACTGAAAGTGTAAACTCGTATTATTAGATATGTTACTTGAGTAGTTAACTTCATATATAGTCAAGTAAACATGTAAAAGGGAACACCATTTATACATTTTGTCAATATTTACTCAAGGATTTGAGAACTACAATAGCATACCGTCGTGGAGGCACCTCCTCCTGTACTTGGTAACAAACTTATCCATCCTGGGTGTCTCTTGGTTCTCCAAGTCTGCCGTATCAGTACTACAAAAGTTGTTATTCTCGATTGGAACAACTTCAATACAAATATAAACATTAATTTATCAAGAAATAGATAAAAACATCGATCAAAACTAGTCAATATATAATTGATTTTAAGTTATACAAGTTGAATCAAAATTTGAGTATATATTTGAGATAATTTATCATGATCCACAATTAGTTAAATGGATTAAAACCAAATTGATTGGCGAATGACGAATGGATATTTAATAAAGAGATTATTGGGGGATCAAGCTATAAATTATTAGTGAAATTAAAGACATACTGTGGTAAACAAATCTTGAGAAAAAGCTGTAATTATGCGTTCCATAAAATAACTCTGGCTTTCTGATGATATATTCTAATGCGCTTTCGCCTTCAGACACTATTGTAGCCAAGCTTGGGTAGTCGTTGATCAACTCATATGCTACATCTGTAATCAAATAAAAGATTACATAGTTAATTTGTTTGAACTTGGGGTACTATTAGACGTTAGCTATATGTTGTTATCAATGTATTTCCAATATATTTTCATCTTTCGCTTAAATTTGAAGGAAAAAAAAAGGTTACAAAGCATGCATACCTATTAATCCTTTATCAATTACTTGATCCAAAAGGAGAAAACCACCCCCGTCTCTCAAAAATTCATCATATTCAACTTCGTAACTCTTCATTTGCTTAAACAAATAGAGAAAGGTTTCTATCTCTGTAGCCTCAAGAGCACTATGGATTGGTAAAAACTCGTCAACATCAGGAGCGAATAAACATTTTGGTTTAGAATCCAAGATTATCTTCAAACTATCTGTGTTGCCAAAAATTGCAGCATGGTGCGCTGGTTTCCGACCAATATTATCTACAGTGGTTATAAGTAACTCGCTGTTTATCCCCGCTCTGATATCCCTTAGAACGTCATTATCATAATATCTACCGACAACATAGTGGAGTGCTGTATTGCCCGCATCAGTTAATTTAGAAGTCCATGTAACTTCCTCTGTATTAATGATTTCTCGGGCTTTCACCCAGTCATTCTTCCGAATAGCTTTGAGTAGTCTGTTTTCTGCTGTGTTGACTGAAGAAACATTTTTATAAATGTATTATACATAATTCAATTGCAATGAAAGGACATTTTTATAAAATATCAATCAAATTTAATCTGAAGATAAATTAATTTGGTTGCAACGCACAAATAACTTTAAACTTTTACCTCGTTTCGATAAAAGGAAAAAATATTCTGATTAACAAAATCTTTTTAGTTATTAGAAGAAAAAAAATCCATCAAAACTAGATGTAAAAAGAATTTAACTTTTTTTCACGTGATTTTATATTATTTTAATCTTCAACTTGTGAAATTATATTGATTCATCAACATTTTTTTTTTTTTTTCAAAAATCGTTTTTGACTTTTACTTTATATCATCCCCACTTATATTCTTAGTGAATGTATTATACAACCCATGATTATTCAGAAGCAAATATGCTAGATTAAAAGTTGTTTCAACTTTCAATACTACATAAAAATGAGCATTTAAATGATACTGTTTATGAACATATCATAGGATCAAATAAAAAGTGATTTTTTCATGAGAAGCTTACAAAAGATTGAAAAAACAGCTTTGATCACAGGTGGTATATGTGAAACGTTGATTATTTTAAACTTTGATCATATGGAATTGAAACAATATTGTTTAGCAACATGGATATCACGAGATCTATGTTTAAATTGATCAAGAAATCAGGGAACATACGTACCTTCACGGCCATGTGGAGATTCTTTATTAATATCAGGATTGATCTCATCTTCTAACACAAGAGTGACACATAAAAGAACATTTGTTTTCGAAGATTCTGAGATGAACAACCAGAGATCTTCATCACATTCAATTTCAAGAATAGGAAATCCAACTCTGTAATAAACCTCCAGCTTTAAACCATAAGAATCTTGATCAACGTCAAATTTTGTGCATAGGATGTCTTTTATCTGTGATAGCGTCACGTACTTAGACACAGCCATCATTGATCCCTTGAACTTCTTGAACAACCACTCTTTACCGTCTATTGGAGACACATCCAAGCTGTTAACAGAATATCCAAACACCCCTTCATCAAACACCTCAACTCTACTGCTGCTGCAAACAGCTTGAAGACTGCTGCTGCAACAGCTTCTAAGTAGCAGCAATATATCAGCAGAATGTAGTCTAGAATGTAGTCTAGATACATGATCAGTTAGCTTAATGTGTTGTATAGTTAGCATAGTGTAGCAGCCTTGTTCCTCTATAAATAGCAGCATTGTATTTCATTTCAGTAACCTTTTGTAACCCTTTCATTTCAATCAATAACATTTCACCTTCAACTATGTGATCCTCAATTTCTCTATATGGTATCAGAGCTAGTGCCACCACAACTTGTGGTGGTGACTGACTCAGATGAAGATAACCGAATTTTCCGACAACAATAACTAACTTCTATCATAACAAACCATCACCAACAAACTTCCACCACCACTCCAACTAACTTCTGTCATAACAAACCACCATTAACCACCGTAATCATCTCCAAATCACACCAATCTTCATCATTCTTCACTCAAAACCACCACTATTTCCGCACAACTACTGCTCTCCGGTGACAAAACCACCACAATCCAACTAACTCCGGTCAATCTATCATAAACAACCATAACAAACCACCATAATCCATCATTATTTCCGCTCGTAATCATCACAAAACACTCAAAAACATCATAATTCATCAAAATACATCAAAATATATCAAAACCCAGCAAAAATCACCAACAACCATCACAAAACAATCAAATTCTGTTACAACTCTGTTTTCTCACAACCGCCATTGATAAACCTTCAAAACCTTCAAATCCACCATTGAATCTGTCATAACTCATCCATATCCATCATAATAGTCACCAAAATCATCAATTCCATTGAAATTCATTCAAAATACTCAGATTCATCAATCAAACAGTAACCAATTTTCATTCACAGTCAAATTCATTACAATCATCATCAAGATTGATCACAAATCACGAATAACAATCTTTCACCATTAACATTCATCAAGAATCAAGAATCAGATCAAGAAAGTCAAAGTTTGTTAGAAAAAGTCAAAGTTTGTTAGAAAAGTCAAAGTTTGTTAACAATGGCTGCTTATGGTGAATCTAATGGAGCTGAGACATCTGGTGTTAATTCACAACAACAAGATGCTAACAAATGCAGCATTTCATCCAAAAGTAGCAGCTGCACTTGGTCAAATCAAAATGGCAGTGCTTTGTCAAATCCAAGCAGGAGCATTTCATCCAAAGTAGCAGAAGCTCCTGGTCAAATCAAGGAAGCAGCACTTTGTCAAATCCAAGCAACAACACTTGGTCAAATCAAAGTAGCAGCTCTTTGTCAAATCCAAGACACTTGGTCAAATCAAAGTAACAACACTTTGTCAAATCCAAGCTCTCAAAGCAGTACTTTGCCAAAGAAGAAGTACTTTGCTCTCAAAGAAGCAGTACTTTGCTTTCATCTCAGTCAATCAAGTCAAGGATGTTGGAGCAGCAGACACAAACCAACTCAAGTCCTCAAGTAAAGGATGTTGGAGTCTCAGTTACAAACCAACTCAAGTCCTTGTAACATCATCTCAGTTAGCACTCAATTCTTGTCTATCCAAGTTGACATTTGTATTCTATACACAATGCCAACTTGCGGGGGGGATATTGGAGACACATCCAAGCTGTTAACAGAATATCCAAACACCCCTTCATCAAACACCTCAACTCTACTGCTGCTGCAAACAGCTTGAAGACTGCTGCTGCAACAGCTTCTAAGTAGCAGCAATATATCAGCAGAATGTAGTCTAGAATGTAGTCTAGATACATGATCAGTTAGCTTAATGTGTTGTATAGTTAGCATAGTGTAGCAGCCTTGTTCCTCTATAAATAGCAGCATTGTATTTCATTTCAGTAACCTTTTGTAACCCTTTCATTTCAATCAATAACATTTCACCTTCAACTATGTGATCCTCAATTTCTCTATACCGTCCCATTCCCATTCTCCACCGTATGCGACAAATACTGTTACATTATCTAGAAGAGGAAACGATGCATGTAAATGATAAGCATACACGGTGTGAACTTAATCCTTGAGAGCATTAAAGCATATAAATATGGTATGTGACATAAAGTGAGTATCATCGGAAAAATTACTACCTTTTCGTCTTTCTTCATCAACATTTGCGAACTCGTCATCTAAACGGGTGACACATAAAGGAAGTCTTGTTTTCGAAGTTTCTGAGATGAAAACTGAGAGATCTTGATCATTTTGAATTTCAGTAACTGGAAACCAAGGAGATCCAGTTCTGTAATGGACCTCCAATTTTAAACGGTAATCCTCTTTGTTGACTTTGAGTTTTTCATGTAGGATGTCAGTTATCTCTGATAGTTTTATATGCTTGGGCACAACCATTATTGAACTTTTAGAATTCTCGAAGAACCATTCATTGCGGTCATATTCCCATTTTCCATTGTACGCGACAAATACTGTAACATGATCTACAACAGAAAACGATGCATGTAAATAAACATGCATAGGGTGAACTTAATCCTTAAGCATTAAAGCATATATAAATGGAATGCGACATGAAGTGATTATTAGTGTCGTGCATTATATGTTTGACATTATAAAATGTGAAATTTGGATAACCATTTTGTTTTATATTTTGTAAACTGAAAAAATTGTCATAAATATTCTAAACTTTTGCCAATTTATAATACAATCTAAATTTCGTACAATATAGCACAAGTTCAAAGTTGATTCAATGTATTATAGAAGCCGGAAAGTCTCACATAACCTTTTGTAATTATATTTTGCATTTATTATGTAATTTGATTTCACAAATGGGTTTGTATATAGCTGGTCGTTGCCTTGCAATCCCTTGGGCTCTAAGCAAGTTACCCTTGAACCACCCACGATTATTACTTACATATAAAAAAAAGGATATGCTATTCAATAATTGATATGCTAAATGAGATAATGTAGTCAAATAATCCCTCAGAACTCTAGAACGTTTACAAAGAATAATCGACATTTTCCTTTACTTATAAAACTTAAAAGTGAAACATGAAATGGTGTTAACAATTCTAATGATGAAAATGTACATCAACGTAACCAAATACACGCCAAAAGGGAATTTTTACGATTTCATCCGTTTTTTTAAGTTTTCATCCGTTTCTTTACGTTTTGCTCCGTATTTTTACGCTTTCGTCTGTTTTTTTACGTTTTCATCTATTTTTTTATGTTTTCGTCTGTTTTTTTACGCTTTCGTCTGTTTTTTTACGTTTTCATCTATTTTTTTATGTTTTCGTCTGTTTTTTTACGTTTTCTTCTGTTTTTTTACGTTTTCATCTATTTTTTTATGTTTTCGTCCGTTTCATTACGTTTTTGTCCGTATTTTTACGTTTTCGTCTATTTTTTTAGGTTTTCGTCCGTTTTTTTATGATTTCATCCATTTTTTTAAGTTTTCGTCCGTTTCTTTACGTTTTGCTCCGTATTTTTACGCTTTCGTCTGTTTTTTTACGTTTTCGTCTGTTTTTTTACATTTTCATCTATTTTTTTATTTTTTCGTCTATTTTTTTACGTTTTCGTCTATTTTTTTACGTTTTCATCTATTATTTTACGCTTTAGTCCGGTTTATTATGTTTTCGTCCATTTTTTTACGATTTCATCAGTTTTTTTTACGTTTTCGTTTGTAAAAAAAAGGACAAAAATGAAAAAATAAAAGAAAAAAACATAAGAAAACGTAAAAAAGCAGATGAAATCGTAAAAAAAATGGACGAAAACGTAATAAACCGGACTAAAGCGTAAAATAATAGATGAAAATGTAAAAAAAAAACAGACGAAAACGTAAAAAACAGACGAAAAAAAATAATAGATGAAAACGTAAAAAAAAGACGAAAACGTAAAAAAACAGACGAAAACATAAAAAAATAGATGAAAACGTAAAAAAACAGACGAAAACGTAAAAAAACAAACGAAAACATAAAAAAAAATAGATGAAAACGTAAAAAAACAGACGAAAGCGTAAAAATACGGAGCAAAACGTAAAGAAACGGACGAAAACTTAAAAAAAACGGATGAAATAGTAAAAAAAAACGGACGAAAACATAAAAAAAAATAGACGAAAACGTAAAAATACGGACAAAAACGTAATGAAACGGACGAAAACATAAAAAAATAGATGAAAACGTAAAAAAAACAGACGAAAACATAAAAAAAATAGATGAAAACGTAAAAAAAAACAGACGAAAGCGTAAAAAACAGACGAAAACATAAAAAAATAGATGAAAACGTAAAAAAACAGACGAAAGTGTAAAAATACGGAGCAAAACGTAAAGAAACGGACGAAAACTTTAAAAAACGAATGAAATCGTAAAAAAACGGACGAAAACGTAAAAAAAAATAGACGAAAACGTAAAAATACGGACACAGTAAACCATAAAAAACAGACGAAAACACGCGAAAACGGACGAAAACGCGTAAAAACGGATGAAAACGTAAAAGGGATGAAAGAAGGATGCACGCTGCAATGGTCATGGGCCACAGGGGCTAAATGTGTAACTTTTAACGAAATTATTTAACGGCAGTTAAAACCAGGGACCAAAATGATGTGAAGTTTACCCCCACAGGGAGGCCGCCTGCAATTAGCCAACCACAGTGACTAATTTTGCAATCTCAGAAAACCACAGGGACCATTTTTGCAGTTTACTCTTTATATGAAGTAGTAAATTGACATCGTCTACATACAATAATAAGCAAGTTGACATCGTCTACATACAATAATAAGCAAGTTGGTGATACCTAGAAGCCAGTTCTAGATCATACGAAAGAATTCGATCGACGCACAAATTATCTTTTAATGACTCAGATTTAATAAATAGTGAAATAATAACACATAAAAAGTAGGTTGATATTTAATAACAAACTCCCTAATTCAAGGACATTATAACAACAAAGATAGAACAATACTGAGTTTTCCTAGGAAAAATGGGTAGGGTTCATACCTTCATTGTTGTCGTCATTGCTGGTTGAGTTCATGCCTTCTTTGATGTCGTTCTTGATGTTACTGGTAGTGCCTGGGTAAGTCATTAGAGATTTAGAGTTGCAGGTGTTAATTAAGAGTTCTAATGAAAATTAATATATGCTTTGGATGTGTGTTTACTTGAAGCAATAAGTTGAGTATCCATAATTCATAATTTTAGACTTTTTGACATCTTCAAATTAACCCAACACAAAGTCGTCTATAATATACGACACATACAAAATAGCAAAGGAAGTGCACATACTACGTAGGAATAGCATAACCAATGAAAAATATTATATATATTATTGAAGCTATACCTTGAGAATTGGTATTGCTACTCTTTGTATTGCTTGAGGAAGCCATTACAATGTGTTTTCAAAGTTGTTTGATCATGGAAATGAGATGATAAGGAAGAGAATTTATAGAGACTTTGGGTTCTTTAACGATGTTTTAAGGAAGGAATTGAAGCGAAGGGAATTTAAGATACTTCTTTTTTCTCACAAAATCTTCCTCCTAAATTATTCTTTTCTTACGTTCAAACTATTCTCCATGCAAATCACACATTGTGATTTGTATTATAGAAGTACTCAAGTAAGTGATGTATCTTTATGTTAATAAGAATAGCAGGGTAATACACATTGTGACAACAAGATATAGCTAAGTTTTTCGACAAACAATTAATTTTTTCTAATTATTAGTTTTTCATGAGAGAGAATTGCAAAATACATCCCTGTGATTTACAGGTTTTGCCATCTTACATCCCTGTCAGAAACTTTTGACAAGAATCCCCCGTTAGGCAAACGTTTGCCACTATACATCCCTTGTTTACAATGAGGACTAACGGTGCAATTTTTTTCTCCGTTATCTCTTAACGATACAGAAAATATTACACCGTTAGCCTTCGTTAACCAAACGTTTGCACCGTTAGTCCTCATTTTGAGTTATTTTCTGTTTTATCCGTTTTTTTATTAGTTTTCCCTTTTTTTGCACGTTTTATCGGTGTTTTTTTACCTTTTATCCGTTTTTTGTACATTTTATCCGTTTTTTGTCAGATTTTTTTTCGTTTTTTATCCATTTTATCAGTTTTTTTTTTTTTTTTTTTTTGCATTTTTTGTAACTTTAATCCGTTTTTTGTTAGTTTTCCCCCTTTTTTTTACGTTTTATCAATTTTTTTTATGTTTTTATCCGTTTTTTGTCAGTTAAACTGACAAAAAAACGGATAAAACTTTAAAAAACGGATAAAACTTTAAAAAAAAACTGATAAAACCTACAAAAAAGGGGAAAAACTGACAAAAAAACGGATAAAAACGTAAAAAAAACTTGATAAAACGTATAAAAACGGAAAAAACTGACAGAAAACGGATAAAATGTACAAAAAACGGATAAAAACGTAAAAAACTGATAAAACGTACAAAATGGGGGAAAAACTGACAAAAACCGGATAAAACGTAAAAAAAACTGATAAAAGTATAGAAAACTGAAAAAATTTGAAAAAAACGGATAAAACGTAAAAAACGGAAAAAAAAATCTCGAAGCAAGGACTAACGGTGCAAACGTTTGGCTAACGAAGGCTAACAGTGTAATATTTTCTGACTTGTTAAGAGATAACCGATAAAAAAATTGCACCGTTAGTCCTCATTATAAACGAGGAATGTATAGTGGCAAACGTTTGCCTAACGGGGGATGTATCTTGCCAAAAGTTTCTGACAGGAATGTAAGATGACAAAACCTGTAAACCACAGGATATATTTTACAGTTCTCTCTTTTCATGACAACAACTTTAGAGTGACAATAGTTTTATTTTAATATGTAGTTATATTTTTTACCCTCCAAAGAAGTTTGAATGTAGCGTAAATTATATGTTCTTGATTTTGTTAATATGATTCATGTATTTACTTTGTAAAATTATTCATTTTCATAAAACAAGTATTCTGGATCTTTGATTGAATAAGATGTAAAGTTAAATTAGTACTCCCTTCGTCCCAAAACACCCCGTTTCACTTTTTAAGTTTTTTTTTTCAACTTTAACTTTAAATATTTTTGTTTGTATTATATAATGTTTGATGAAAATTATACGAATGAAAATATGTTTAAAAACTAATTCATTCATATATATTTTATCAAGTATTATATAACTCAAACAAAAACATTTAAAGTTTAAGTTAAAAAAGATAGACTTAAAAAGTCAAATGGGAACTATAATTTTGCGACGGAAGGAGTAATTTTACTTTACTTCATTTTTTATTAGAGCAAAGGGTACCATAACTCAAGTTAAAAAATAATACCGCGCCACGTCAGCGCCACATCATCTCAGCACCAAATAACATAACAGCAAAAAAACACCAGGAAATCATAACACCACTTTTTACAAAATTACAAATTCTACCATCAACAAATTCATTTATTAAACAGTCAAACATTTTATTAATAAAACTAAACATTACAATAAAAAATAAAAACATTACAATTAAAAAAATTACATAATAGAAATTACGAAATGAAACATACGAAATAAATTAGGATAAGTAGATAATTTAAATTAGTCGGTATCATTTGGGTCGGTTGGCGGATGTTGCAACTTATATTTCTCTTTGATTATTTGTTTTTCCATTTTGATGAAATACGCCTCATCCGGATCGACTTCCCTCATTTTCATACCGAGAAATCTAAATTCCTCCAAACGCATAGCCGTCTCGTCTTTCATTCTAGCCGCTTCGTACGCCATTTGGGCCGCTTCCCGTCTAAGTCGAAGCTCGGTAGTCATAGATTCCAAGTTGCTTGACGTACTTCCACTGGTGCTAGTCAATATATCGGACTTTTGTTTTTGAAACTAGCCGTTATTTTCAAAACGGTAACATAACTTTTTTTTTTCTTTTCCCACAAAGTAGCCGTTAGAACCTTTTTAATATGCGAGGGCTTTGTTTTGCAATTTTCAAAAGCTGTAGTTCACGTTACAACGCAAGTTATTGCGTTAACGTGGAACACAACGCTGCTCCAACGCTGCATGCTAGGAAATCAAGATAACGTGGTAACATGCGTTGAATCGATGCCACATAGGAATAACGCAAGGCCTGCGTTACCACTCCTTTGCTCTTAAGAGTTAAATGTCTAAACCCTTTATGTAGTTACTAGTTAGAATAAGATAAGACAATTTTTTTAGTATGGGTACTAGCTTTTAACTTGTGCATACACGGGGTTGTTAATTATGATATTTTATAAAAATATGTGAAATATATTATAGTTGTATAGTTATAATGCATGTGCATGTGCAAGTTTTTATATAAAATTTTCATTATGTATTAATAACGATTGATATTTGGTATATATTTTGTTGAACTAAAGATTTGACTTTGTATAACTAGCGTGATATTGAGGTTGATGTTATTTAAATTTAACTATTAATATCATGTTCTTGACATTATGTCTGTTTAAAAGCAAGTAATGAGCCTTGAATATAAATATTTTTTTTTCTGGATATCAATATTTAAAATTTAAAGAGGAATTACATGCATCGTTGTACAATCTCGTGTATTTATTTTCGCCTCACAGTAACTCGTAGGGTCGTGCCTTCATTTTGATATTCATATAATCATGTTTAAAAATAATTTTAGCCGTATATAATATTTAAACCTATGTAAGCGTGGGTTAAACTTATAAAGAAGAATATGAATCATTATTTTATGTGAATAGTAAAAGAAATATTTCCGGATAACGTTACTTAATTTCATAAAGATAAATAACACGAGTCGGTCATATATATATATATATATATATATATATATATATATATATATATATATATATATATATATATATATATATATATATATAATCTTGTTAATCATTTACATATAACACTAACTCTTGCTGTCATTTTGTTATTTATAATTTCGTACATATATATTAATTAATATATAATGATAATAATATTTATAAACAACAACAACATATGTGTTGTTTTTTAGAAAAAATATATAAAGTCTGGAGTGTATTTATTAAATTTATAAAGTTATTAAAAATATGAAAACTGATAAGTTTACTTAAGTTTCATATAATTTATCTAAAATTTAACAATTAAAATTTTATTAATTACTCTTTCCTTTTTTTTATTATTAATTTTTTTTTTACAAAATCGACATTTGTTTTGATACATATTTAATTTGCTTGAAGAAATTTAGATGAGTTTGACAAAATTGAAGAAAATTTTGAATTTTATTGATCAATCAGAAAGCCGGTTTTAAAATTAAGCTCTCTCATTAGTTAATTAAAAAAATCAACTTTTATTTATTTATTTATTTAATCTTCTCTTGTTATATAAAAGATGAAATGGGCTATTATCAAATTATTTCCTTCAGTAATGTAAATTCATTATGGTTCCAACTATCTCGGATATAAATTGCTAAAATTTATTTCATGGATGAACTATCAGCTTTGAAATTTATGAAAAATTCATTAATAAAATTGTGCAAAAGAGAAATGCAAGTCTCACACATTAACTTGTAAGAAAAGTTGATAAAGAAAAGAATATATCTTTATTTTATGAAAGTACGTAACAAGTAAGCTATTTTATTCTTTTACAAAACCACTTGGTTATGACTTATGAGTAAAGAGGGCATATCCGACAAAAACAATTTTATTCTTCAAGTTTAACAATGGTGACAAATTTTATTGAACAGATAGAATAGCTTCAAAAGGTAACAAAAAATCATTAAAAGATTATCCTATACAGTTATGTGTATGTAATATGTATTGTGTCATCCTATTGTGAGTCAAGTGAAACTGTGAAATTCAGTTTCCGAAACAAATATATTATAGGTGATTGATGCACTCTAAGAATCCGTGTACATGTGGCCATCAAAAGTGTTTGAACATATAAATAACGCAACATATTAATTACATGCATGTCTGACTGATTGCCGATGAGATCATGAGTTCATAGCTTTAAATCGGTACAAATTTCCGATCTTTGTTTACAAGTAGAATGTAAGGTTTCATATAGAAACAAATATATATGATGAGATGATAGTCCTTTTAGCTTCAGATAGTAGTGTGCATATGCTCTTTAACTTTTCTTTTAGTATCATTAGACTCAGGGCCGTTTCATTGATTTCGGTGGCCCCGTGCCACACCACAAAGAGGCCCTTAAAAACACATACAAAATAAACATATATCACTAGTGCGTGAACTAATTAAACTCAAGCCTCATGTTATGTATATACATATATATTAAAGTGCATAGAATTTTGTGGCCCTCGTTAAGCGGTGGCCCTGTGCAATGACACCTCTTGCACTCCCTTAAAGCCGGCCCTGATTAGACTAATGCCAATGTTGATCACAATTTTATGTGATTACCTTTGTCATATTAGCGTCAACTCAGCTTTCTCTCTCTAATACTACATGTAAACCATAAACAAGTAGTAATGTGACCGCAACCAAAACCAAAAACATATATACCCCACAAAAACAAATAAACACACACACACACAAAAAAAATCAATTTGAAATTGTGGTCGGGTAGCCAACCAAAACATTCATTTGGGGGGCGGGTGGGAGGGGGTGGGACGGGGGGCTCGATCGCCTGTGATTGGGCTAGTGGGGGACGCTGTCACCAACTTGGGGTTATGGTTGCCATTAACATCCGCCTTAGATTAGTTATTGAAATATTAAAAAATAGTTATTCTTTAAAAGATGAAATTGAAGTGAAAGGAATTTAATTTGTTGTTTTTTTCCCTCAAAGAATCTTCCTCTTAAATTATTCTTTCCTTTTCTTCAAACGAGTCTCCATGCACAACACAGTCTGATTTGTATAAGAGAAGTAATCCATCTACCTTTAAGTTCTACAAATATATATATGTTTACATCTTTTTGTTAATTAACATGTAACTTATAACATTTTAATTCACCCTAGTGTAAACTCATCATGAATATATGATTGAAAAGTATGAATCTGATTCTATGTTAATCTAAATAAGTGATTGAAAAATCTGAATCTAAAATATTAAATAAACCTGTTTGTTTTTTTTAAAATGTCTGAATGTGTTAAATTATCAATTGTTACATTTTAATATAAACAATTGTATTCACAATTGCATTCATGCGAGAAATAAACTTTACTAAACTTAAAGAAACAAATTTTATGATATAGTCAATTAAAAGTTAGAAGTATTTTAGACAAAACATTTAATTTCATATTTATTTGACAAAAAGAAACGTGACAGTGTGTAGATTGAATTAATCTTTCAAAACGATTAACTAAATGAGTTGGATTAGAGTTGAGATATATAAGTCTATTAACCCGAACCCTCTAATTTGACGAAAATAGAAATTGTCAGATAATTATTATCATGTTTTATATTCTTAATCTAACAGTAAATATGTAATTATTCTATTTAAACGTACATTCAATACGAAATACAAAGTAAAAAATAAATAAATAAAACGTTAAGATGTGTTAAGACACCTTCTCCACATCTAGCTCATTAAGAGGTTGATGCCTCGTAATTGTCAGAAAAAAACAAACACTCGTAACACTGACTGCCTCTTATCGCCTCTTAATGACATGAAAAAAAAAAAAAAAAAAAAAAAAAAAAAAAAAAAAAACTTAATGATCCAAATGTCTGACTTCTTTTAAATGAGTCAGATTAAGAGATTGTTAAGAGGTATTTCTGAAAAAGCAAACATCGTCTAAGTAATCCATCTACCTTTAAGTTCTACAAATATATATATATATATATATATATATATATATATATATATATATATATATATATATATATATATATATATATATATATATATATATATATGGAAAATATTAGCTACAATTGGCTACAATTATGTGCTATAAATTAGGGTCCCTGATTCATTTTGTGGGTCTTGATTTTTTTCTGTGGGTCCCTGATTCAATGCTAGTGTATTTTTTTATGAAGGATTGTAGCCAATTGGCTACAAAAATTGCAGCTAAGCTATCCATATATATATATATATATATATATATATATATATATATATATATATATATATATATGTTCTCATCTTTATGTTAATGAACATATAACTTATAACATTTTAATTCACCGTAGTGTAAATTCAACCTGTTTCCAAATACATCAAATTTTAGTTACTAGAATTTATTTCATGAATGAACTATCATCTTTTTAATTTTTTTATGAAAAATTTATAAATATAAATTTTGCAAGTCTAGAAATACAAGTCCAACTGTCCAAGACATTAACATGTGAGAAAAAGCTAATAAAGAAAAGAATATTATTTTTATTTTATGGAAGTACATAACAAGTAAGCTATTTTATTCTTTTACAACACCACCATAGGTTGGGGGGCCTATCTAGCAGAAACAATTTTAGTCAAGTTTAACAAATAGAATAGCTTCAAAAGGTAACAAAAAAAATCATTAGAAAAGTATAATATTTTTATTTTGACGTACAATGTTTTCCTATCAACATTTATTTACGGTAACAATTACTTTACATATGACAAAAAGAAAAAATTTGCAGGCATGGTAAAGTATTGAAGTTATGAGGTAGATGATGATATAGACCACTTATAACTCTTTTTTCTTTTCGAATTTTGAAAGTTCGAACATAAAAAATCATGTATTGTGGAGGTAGTTTTGTTAATTTTGTGGCCTAAAAATTCTCTAGATATATGAATCTGTTACTTTTTGTGTTTTGTATGTTTATACTATATGTAAACTAAAACTTGTATTTCTTAAAAATTATTCATGTAATGTCTTACAAACTTTAGGAAGAGAGTGTTTTGAAGCTTGATTTGTTTGTACATTGTGTTTTATTAATTATACTTTTTATCAAAGGGTGTTTTAAATATGACATTAATTATAAATGTTGATCAGTCAATATGTATATGTGTTTATGCATAAATTAATTGTACATATAGTTTAAGTGGTTGTATTTGCTTAAAATCTATATATAGAAGTATTAAAAATTTGAAAGAAAGAAGGTGCTAAATGATTTTTAAGTAGTTTAGATATATTCTAGTTATTTCAAATGTGATTTTTTAAGCTATAAATCACTTGTATTTTAAAATTAAAAATCACGTGATTTTATGAAACGAGAGTACTCAGGATTATCACATTTGATTATTTTTATTTTATTTTATTTTATTTATTTATTTATTATTTTTTTAATATCTTTGTCGAACCAAACTCTGCAATAAAATATATATCTTGGGCAAAAAATCTTAACGTTAAAAAGAAATGCAATGTGTAAATGAGATCAATATAGAATTTATATTTGTAATAGAATCAACGAACCAATTATAACCACCAATTTTTTATTTAAATTAATAAAAACCTATTTTTCATATTTTTTTAAAACAACATATCTTGCGAACGGTAAATCTTCAAGCTAAAAAAATAATATCATCGCGACGAGAATTAAATTATCTTTCTATAGAAATGCATTGTTATATACTTTTAAAGAACTTTTTTTTTCGACGATTTTTTTTTTTAAATTTTCGCCCAGAAAAATCATATATGATTCGTAAAAATCACATATGATTTGATTTTTTACAAATCACATCGAATCATATGTGATTTGTAAAAATCATATATTATTTGTAAAAATCACATATGATTTGATTTTAACGAATCACATATGATTTCTTTGGTCGGAAATTTTGAAAAAAAAATCGTGGAAAACAAAATTCGTCGAAAATATATACAATGCATGTCTATAGAAAGATAATTTAATTCTCGTCGCGATTGTATTTTTTTTTCGCGTAATGATTTACGGTTTGCGAGATATTTAATTTTAAAAAAAATGGTGAAAGTTTTTTTTTTTTTTTTTTTTTTTTTTTTTTTTTTTTGATAAAAAAATGAGTGGCTAGGAATAGTTTATTGGTTCTTTGACAAATATGAGTTTTATATTGATTTTTTGGCTGTGTAACATTGATTCACAACATTTTATTGTAAAATTGTTAGGTTTAATTGATTCGCTATTCACACTTTTTTTTAAAATCATAAGAATATGTAAAAACCCCTTGCCTCTCAACCTAGAAGTCAAGGGTTCGATCCTTACTCTATACAAAAAAGCTGGAGGTCCTTTTTTACCATACGTAGAACTAGAAGCAGTCTTTCTAAGAGTAAGGCTGTCTACATCTCAACCTCCCCCATACACCACCTTAGATAGGGGGTAAGGTTGTCTACATCTCAATCTCCCCATACACCATAAAAGGCGGTATTGAGACTCATAACTCATGAAAGACGGTATTGAAAGTTACTTTACTTATTATAATAAATATGTAAAAAAAAAAAATGTGTCTGGACATTCAACAAATTTATTTAATCTACCCTTAAACATGTTTTTTTAGTCAGTTCATACTAAATTAACTTTAACAAAAGTAAAAAATTGTGAATCAACATGATAAAATGCATTTCTCATAATTTTCTCAAGATTTCTCACTTAAGATTTCTCGTTTCTCATTATTGCATATCCTTCACAAACACATGAATAAAGCATATACATGGACCACATGTTAATGGTTGACAAATGATAAACTTCAAACCGAGAGTATCATACATTATAAAACAAGAATCGGAGGTGCAAAGTCCATGTTTCAACAATTGAACACGAAATCGCCAAAACCTAAAGTCTTTTTTGCTCTTCTAGCTCATTGGGAGCAAAAATCACTCCGATATATAACTTTAAAGTTTGATACGTACACAATAAAGATACTATAATCTCACAAATAACTTACAAAACCGTCAAACTGTAAATATCACAGGGACCGCATACTCCTCTCTCGTTAACTTGCATCCTCAAAATAACCATTTTCTCAACGCTCATGACCCCATTCTTGCTGTGAAACCTTTAATTAAATGATTGGTCAAGGCTTCATCTCAAGCATACTAGAATAGATCCATGTTATCAAAGAGAAAATATTAGATTTATGCTGCACAACCGATCACCCAATGGGTTCCGAAACTATGTAAACTGGTTCTTTTGATGTGGGGTCAAGAAGATTGTACAGCCAGCTTCTGTAGATGTTCAAAGAACACTTGGAGGTTCACGTCATCCGTAAAGATGACATCCATTCCAGCAGCCACTTCGTTATTGTATGTTGCTGATGGATTCAGCTTGGCCAATAAGAATCTAGCCTGTTTGACATTAAACAACGTATTTGGTCAAACCAAAGGCCAAAGGATAAAATACTTGCTGGTGTCTATGACTTCATATAAAACAAGATTTCTTTTGATAGTATTAGTTAGGCGTAAGTTTTGCATGAAAAAAAGATGAAGGTGGAATTGTGACCTGAGAACCATGTTGATCACAAACCACCAATCTTGGGACAGGAAATCGCTCACGTATTATCAATTCAGCGTCATCATGTGGAGCTTGCAATAACTGTGCAAATGCCTATTAAGAGAAATAAAAGTCATCACATTATGCACATAAATACAAATATACAAATAAGAGACGGTATATGAGGAGACTTTCTAAGACAAACAGTATCTGAGGTTTCTCATACAACAACTAATGCTAAAAGTAGGAAGTCGTTTCCTCTTTTCACATACAAGGCTAAAAAGGTCCACCTAGTCGGCCCAATGTGTAAGTGACTCTTCCTACAAAGTTCATCATTCGGAAATCTCATATACAACTATGTGTATTCATATACCAGGTAGCAAGATGGGCGATTCAGGTTAAAATGGGTTTGACTTGAAACAAGTAACAGCGGGTTCGGGTTAAGGCTTATCTCTTTTGTACAGGTAGATCCGGGATGGGTTGACCACACACACATATATGAAGACAATAAGCTTGGTCTTTATAAGAATCAGTTCCTGCTCTATATAGTAGTATGGAATTCAGGGGGGTAAAAAGATAATTCAAACTCAATTCAATATTCAGTTTCATTACTTGTTTAAATGTTTCTCAAAAGCTAATAACTTTGACCATAAATAACTAAAAAAATCATAATCATGATCAGTTTCACCTACAAATTCGCAACGCTTGTTAAAATACATCAGACTTGATCTATCAAGAGCTTTTATTTAAACGAAATCAAGGAAAACATACTTGATGTTCTGGCTGATTCTGGTAACCCAGGTTCCTCCATTGAGCGATTGTCATGCCATGGAAAATAACTACACTAAAGTATGAATCTAGTAATAGGATTCGATCGGGAGCAATGGATGCTACATCAAGTAATGCTGGTGCAGGAAGTGAGTTAAATGAATATGATATCAATGAAGGTTGAATCATGACAGTAGCGTTTGTAATACTCTCTCGGTTTAGCATCATGCGAAAATAAGCAGTTTCATCAGGACTGTTATTAAACACCTGCAACAGAAAAACAAACATAATATATAAAAGGTGATACTTTTTTTTTTAAACCAAAACTAAAAGATTCCAAACAAGTTTTACCTGAACAAACTGCGATCTCCGAAGATTGAACATAAACTGAGGGAACAATGAGAAGCTAGGGTTTAGAGAAAATGAGGATGGATCATCTTTGCGGTAGTCACCAAATTTAGAACAGAGACGAATGAGGTTTCTATCTATCCACCTTGTTGCATCAAATGCTTCCTGAAATTTTTAATGAACCATTAATAGCTTATAAAAAAATAATAACAGAAAAACAAAAAGAAAAAGAAAATACACAATTGATGTTGGAAATTCCATTTCTACCTCCGTTTCCATTTTATAAGAAGTTAATCTAGCCATTACTACAGCAGCAGTTTCTTGATCAAAACCTTGCATCAATTCCTGTAGAAAACAATTTTCAGCTGATCTTAAGTCTTAACCACATTATGCATTGCATCATATTGACGAGTAATGAATTATCGTCTGTGCAACAAGATATATTTCAATACAAGCAATCTATGTACATTTTTTTTTTTTTTTGTTGCTTAACTATTTAGAAAGAATCCCTTGCTAAACAAATGACAAAAGCATGTATCACCGTGTTACATTTACTGGAAGAAACTATTTTATCAGCAACAGTTTAGATGTTTAACTGACCTCCGAAACATCAGCCGTCTCTACCCATCTTCTAGTAACAGTAGTAACTCGCAGTTTAGATTGCCCATCAGCGCTCTGATAACTGCATCAAAATTCATAAGCAATAAATATCACAAGCACTATGCCACATTAAAAACTTAAAAGGCCGAAAGATGTGGTGTATGAGACAGCATTCCACAGAAAATAAAATCATTTAATTCGGTTAAATAGGCAAATATTAAATCCTGAACAGACAATAAAAAATATGTAGTACAGATGAAAATCAGATATAGGGAGGTGATTTATACAGCACTAAAAGCACATGGTCACGCACACAACTTTAGTTGAGTACAAATCACTGAATCAGGGGATATTTGGTTGAATATGGTT
Organism: Artemisia argyi; assembly: GCA_030686995.1. Classification (NCBI taxonomy): domain Eukaryota; kingdom Viridiplantae; phylum Streptophyta; class Magnoliopsida; order Asterales; family Asteraceae; genus Artemisia; species Artemisia argyi. Next base: position 22,789,960 of record CM060687.1, on the reverse strand, counting down.
AACTGGAAAACAACCCCCCCCCCCCCCCCCCCCCCCCCCGGATTTTCAGAGTAATGCTCTGCTATCTAATTTTGAGTAATGGATCATAGTATTATAGCTTACTGACCATCTCTAATCATAATCATTACCGTTCCTTACCATCTAAACCCCCCAACCAAGCACCACCTTAATTTTAGTGGTGGAAAAATCAGATTCCTTTGAGTAACTGTATTAATCACTATATGATATCCTACAACTTAGAAATTTGAATGTGATTGACATATCAGCCATTTTGCTTGTCTTCCAACTGTCAGCTAACCACCATTTCAAAAATGTAGTTGGCATACAAGAACAAGCAGTACTGGATAAATCTTAACAATGCAAAAGAAAAAAATACCATAATATTAAGCCTATAATCCCTCTTTCTTGAAAAGTTTTATAGGTGTTTTGATGTGCGTTTTGAAAGTTCTAAAACGTGCTTCTATGTCTTAAGTCACAAACTTGTAATATTAATACATCAAATATTTAGAGTGGTCAGAAATTATATTTATTTAAGAAATTCATAGATAAAATAACCAAAAAGAACATTGCTGCAAAAACATAGAAGAGACAACTTGTTGAATCGGAGTATGAGTCTCTCAAGTTAGCTTTCAAAATGGGTATATATGTAAGTATACTTTACCCTTGAATAATTGGTTATGTTGCAACTGTTATGAAACTAGTTATCCCCAAACTGATTACTGCCCCTAGATAACCAAGAAGTCAGAAACAGAGTTCTTTTTATCCAAAAACTGATTCTTGCTACTTCAAGAGTTCAAGTATCTGTAATCCCATAATCAGTTGCAAAACGTGAATCTAAATACCACATTGTCCCCTTAGTATACATTATGCAATTTCAAGAACAGTCACAACTAGGAATGAAATTTACATCACCTTCTCAAGAAGAAAAGCACACAAAAAAGTATAGGTTACCTTGTAACAGTCTGTATATACAACTGTGGATTTACATTGCCAGAAGGGTCTTTGTCAGTCGATGATATATCAAAGAAAACTGTCAAGCAGGTATCTTTGTCCAGCCCACACAGCTTCCAAGCTGTCGTATTCCCCTGCCCAATTGTTGTGCTTGCAACAGCAGGTCCTTTCTGCAGAGAATAGCATTTGAGATGATAAAATAACTACCAAAACGACTTCAATAATGATTCTAATCAATAATGTATTATGATTTAGTAAATGACCTTTTCCAAGGATGTACAAGGTCCAATGATCCCCTGAATTTTTATATCCTTTGAACAGTTAATCTCAAGTGTGCCACTGAAAACAGAAAACAAATGATGAGTTTGACAAAGATAATAAGCTGTGATTTATAAGTAAAGAAATGGACATGCTGATACTTACTTATGAGCAAGGCCAATAGACTCTTCCCCATCACCACCACCCTCCACCACCACCACCAACCTCTACCACCACATATATTATTAAATTGGTTAGTGGTTTTTGTTAATACATCTATGCTTAACATGTTTCTAACAAACAATCATACCCATAAACGTGATTGAATGATTTTCGAATTATAAGTGCTTATAGGTCGATTTGGGTTTTGTCATGAATGATTGTTTCAGTTCAATTAACCACAGGGGTTTTGTTTAGATGGATTAGTAGAACACTCGCTCTTAATTAATTGAACTAACATGAAGTGATGATCGATCTTCGAATTTTAGGGTTCATGGTTCATATTGTGGTGTTATTATGTATGAGTGTTTGAGTCTAATTAAACATAGGGGTTTTGTTTAGAATCAGTATGTATGCGTTTACTCTAAATTAATTGGATCAATTCTCTGATTTGCATGAAACTCAAATTTTAGTGTTCTTAATGAATTTTCGAATAAGTAATATTGGTGTCAACTATTCATGTTTCATGACCCTGTGATGTAAGGGTGAGCAAATGGACCGAGAATCGAACCGGAACCGAACCGAATTTTAGAACTGCGGTTTGGTTCTCGATTCTTTATTTTTGGAAATTACGGTTTTCGGTTCGGTTCGGTTTGGAACCGCGGGTATCGGTTCCAGAACCGAAGAACCGCCCGAAATAGTACATTGCTATAGACTATAGCTGTGATTTTATCTGAAATTTCTTTTACCAACTTTTTGTAAGTTCAAATTTCCACGCAAGATTTAATTTTCTTAAAAATAGCTTAAACAATTCATTTTTGAAATAACATTTTTTTTTTCAGTTTAAACAATTTGTCACAAGTTATATGCTAACAATAAATGAGCATAATGATTTTAGTAGCATAAAACTAGAAAGACTTGTAAATACAAACTAATCTTATCGAACACTAGTAATGACTAATCAAGAAATAAACACAGCACAAAAAATTACACACGAACAATTAACAAAAAAGCTTTATTTCTTAACATAGAAATTAACATATTCTCTTTAGCAATTTGAACTTAAGTTACATTTCTTTCAAAAAGTTTGTAACAGATTCTACTAGCATATTCAGAGCTTGTTCACTAAGTTATACTATCAATTTTAATTTTACATGTTCATTGACTAACAAACAAACATGTTATCTCCTTTTTAGTAACTCAATCAATATAGTCACAAAATGGTAGCAAAAAGAGAAAACATACCAACATCAAGATTTTCTCTCCATGACAAACAAGCTCGAAGTTGCTTAGTAGCTTTCTTCACTGTGTATTTGTTGAATGTGGCATGGTATAAAATGCGTTGAAAGAAATACATGTATCACAATTTACCTAATTAATTACGACCAAACATACCGTTGAAAGAAATGCATTTTTCTTAAAAATTGCGGTTCCAATCGGTTAGACCCGCAAGGAACCGAACCGGACCGAGAACCGAACCGAAACCGAGACATGTTACTCGGTCCGGTTCTCGGTTCCTCGGCCATCCATTTTTCGGTTCTCGGTTCTCGCGGTTCCGGTTCGGTTCCAGAACCGCGCTCACCCCTACTGTGATGTGTATTTGATAGTTATGAACATATTTCTTCTGTGTCTCATGATTATAAGACAAGATTAAGCTTATAGAAATTCCAAGTTCATGATTTTTCGAATAGGCTTATAATTGTGCTTTGAATCTGTAGTAATGGTGGTAGATGTTGGTGGTGGTGGTGGAGGGTGGTGGTGATGGTTGTGTGGTGGTAGAGGGTGGTGGTGATAGGAAGTGTTGGGAATGGGAAAAAAGATTAAAATAATTTTATTAGAAGTCGCTCAAACTTTTAAAAGTCGCTAGTCATAAGTAGCTCAAAAGGAGCCCTACTTGTGCCTTACACATAATGATTAGGCACTACTTTTTGTGGTGCCACATGTCGCATTTTTGTTAAGGTCGCTAGTCGCTCGGGCTATTTGAAGAAACCAACCAAAGTGGGTCTAGAAAAACCCACACCTCTAAGCGACCGGGCCATTTGTAGAATTGCCCCTTATATTTATTGTTATTGTGGATCGTGGGTGCGTTCCGTCCCTTATGTCCCTATTGTTGCTTTATTTTGCTTTGTGGGTTGATTAATTGAGATTGCATGCTAGATTGTATAATAACTAGTCTTACTGCCATGCTATGTTTTATAATCACAACTAACTGGTTGCCTTGTGTGATATTGTGTGTCTTAAACCTATGAATCTCACCAAAATTATGTTGACGTTTTTAAGCATCATTTTCAGGTGAGCATTCTAAGGCTAAGGTTGAGAGAAGCGAGTAGATGAGACTTAGTTGCATTATGAGAACATTTTATCTTTATGTTTAGATCTGATTTGTTGGATTTTGATTGTGATACTTTTATGTTTGACGATTAGTACTTTATGTTTTATTGAGGATACCTTTGGAGGTTGTTTTGGTTATTTCTTTTGAGGTATTGTTACAACATTTTGTGTTGGTACTTTGCTCTACTTATATGCATGTAGAAATTCTCTATTTAGACACCAGGTGTTGTGATGATATCCATGATGTTACACTCGTGTTTCCGCATTGGCGAGGTGTGACAACCTTCTTATTTATGTTTGTCAAAAAAAAATGTGAAGTTCCAGTTTTATATAGGATAGTATTTATGAGCATTTTTACAGTTTGCGTTTCTAATTAAAACTATTATTAACTGTCCATTTCTAAATTTATAATAAATTTGAGGGTAAAATTGACTTCTTATCAAACAAAACATGCATTAATTACACATATAATATTATACATTTTTTGTGAGAAAACACTTTTTTTCGGAATGAAGGAGTATAAATTGAGAAAACGTATAATATACATGGAATGTATAGTCCAGTAAAATGTTATGTCACTCCATGTTGGGACGCCGGTTGCATGATTTGTATTATGTATGTTGTTTTTTGTGTAAAGTGATGACAATGTGGCTCGGTGTTGACAAATCTGTAAGACTAAAGGTAATTGTAATCAAAATCTGTATGTTGTTCTTGTTGGTAGGAAGTGATGACAATGTGGCTCGATGTTGTTGGGTTGACTTCTTATCAAACAAAACTTGCATTAATTTCTAAATTTATAATAAATGTGTAGTGCCATAACCTTTTTTCGGACTGCATAGACTGTTTAGTTTCGTAGCAAAAGGATAAATCTATATTGTTTGCATATGTTAACAACGACTTACCACTTAGTATAATGGCAAGCCGCTTCTTATACAACCCAAATGTCTCGAGTTCGAATCCCACCTAGGTTGATTTTTAGGATTTAATTCCATACCATGCCTAGTCAGCATCCTTGTTAGCGTCCACGTGGCACAAAACTTAAATAAAAATAATAAAAAAAAAATTTGAAAAACCAAAAATATAAAGATTTATTTCATAAATCGTCCCTATGGTTATATTGTTACAAAAATAGTCCTTGTGAATGTGAAGGGACAAAAATGCCCCACCGTTAACTTCCAATTGGATTGGAAATCGGTCAAAACACTGGTCAACCCAATTTGGACTACTACAAGGCCATTGGTGTCATTAATTGCGTTTTAGGACCAAATATGCAATTTTGTGTCAACCACAAGGACCAAACATGTAATTAACTCAAAACATTAATATGCATGTACGGCCACTGTCATTCACGGGAAGGATAGCTGGGATGGCAACATACAACTTTACCTGGTAACACGGACCAAACCCATGTGTTTAGTACTAACAATATTTCAGAAAAAAAGCCTATTTACACGAAAAAAAGAACATTTAGGACACAAGCAATGTTTGATCACAGTAGCCATTCAAAAAGTAGCCTGGGTATGTTTGGCAAAATTAGCTGTAAACTGTAAGCTGTAAGCTGTTAACATGAGCTACAAACTGTATCTTTTTTTCCAATAAAAGTGTTTGGTAAATTAGCTATTAAATGTAATTATAAGCTGTTAACAGTAATTTTATGTTTTAACAGCTTCGAAATATTTTAAAAGCTTCATGAATCAACTTTTTATTTTGGAGCTAGTTGTTTAAAATAAAAGCTTAAAGTTGATGTATCCAAACGGAGCTACTTATTTTGGAGGAGATTATTTTTGTAACAAAAAGCTTACAGCTCCAAAAAAGCTGCGTACCAAACAGGCCCTTACTCTTTTTCCATATCTAAACACTAAGAGCTGCTTAAATGTTTAAAAAAGATCAAGCGCAAATTTTTTATCCAAACACTTGAAAGTTGAAACTGCTTATCTGCTTAGAAAATCATATGAATACTTAAATAAGACATATGCAATGGACGAGCTATTTCTATGTTATGCTTAAGATAACGCACCGGTTGTGCAACTGGATGCCAACCACATCAACTTATATATCACCTTAACAGCCCGTCTTTCTGACTTAATCTCACCCCTAATTAACCACTGTGATCTGTACTACCGCTAGTGATGCAAACAAATGGGGCTTGATTTGGACAATGCATAAACTGTATAGGAATCTGGTTGCAACTTACAATATTTTAAGACAACAGTTTAGTGATGTAAACAATTCAATAGCATTAAAGTAAAAAAAAAATGAGGCTGGTTGCAACTTACAAATTTTGATCACAAACTGTTCACATTTTGTTGCAAAACACAAATCCATACAATATCATGATAATAGGAATCAGATTAGTCGATATATTAGTTGACGAAATGTTCATAACTTACAAGATAAAAATGAGACTTGGACATGAATTTATTGTGGTTCAAGTCGTGATAGTGGTCATTTCGTTTAGAATCATTTGTTTTTGTGGTTCAAGTCGATATATTAGTGTTAAATGACCCCTGACTTGTATTTTGATTAGAATAAAAGCGCATTTGCTTGAGGACAAGCAAATATCAAGTGTAAGGGTATTTGATGAGGCGAAAAGTGAACCGCTTTTAAGGGGTCGTTTAAGCCCGAATTCGAATTTATTTGATCAAATATTGCCCTAAATCGTTCCTTTTGTCATTTTAGGTACTTTTGGAGAGAAATCTGGAAAAGGAAGCATTTTGGACGTTTTGGAGCATAAAAGTGAAGAAAACGGCAAAGTCTCAATTTTCCTTGCTGGAACAGTACCTGACGGCGTCACAAATTCCTTAATGACGGCGTCAAGAGTAACACAAGAGGTGGAAGTGGATAAAATCCGTGACGGTCCAGTGAAAACATGACGGCGTCACCCAAGGCTGTCATGGTCCAAGAGTTGGTGACGGCCCAGAGCAAATTTACACATGACGGCGTCACAAGTAGATCTAGGCAATCCAATTTCATTATGGGCGGTGAGTTGACGGCGTCAGAATTTTCTTCTTGATGCCGTCACCCTGTAAAATCTATATATAGTTTTGCAATTTTCATTCATTAGTGTGTAACTTTTAGGGTGCAACTTTGGAGAAAAACCCTAGTCCGATTTTCACAGCCTTTTCAAGGGTTTTTACCCTTTGAAACCTCTTATGTTCAATTGAGATAGGTACTCTTTCAATTCAATCAATATGTCTATGTGTTGCTTGAATATATCTTACACTTGTCTTCAATTTAACATGCTTGGCTAGATCTCTTGTGTGTTTGCTTAGATGTAGTGAAATCTAGATGTTAATTATGGGTTGATTGTTTGTTTATAGTTGTTACGGATGATTTTATTCGATGTTAGGCTTAAGAAAACTGGCAGACTTCCATTGGTAACATGCTTGAACGTCTTAAGAAACATGATCAGAGGTGTACTATGATTTTTGGTTGTATTTAATGCGTAGGAGAATTCTAATGATCCCATGTTAGGAGCTTCTAACGGCTCAACATAGGAGTGAAGTAGGATCTTATAGAGTTGGGGAATATTGTACACGGCCCTACGACTAGTATTAAGGAATATGACCCGTCATCCATGCAATTGTAACAAACTATCAACCTGTAAAAGATATCTAGGGAGTAATGAAACCTAAGTAAACACAACTTTCCCTATTATTGTTTACACCACACTAGTTTAATTAGATTTCATTTCATTTTGTTATTTTATTGTGATTGCATCTTAGTTAAATTGGGTTAGTTGGCTAGCAACTAATTCCGCCCATTCCTTCAAAACACGAGATTTTACTTGCTTTTATAAAAAATATAAAAATACAAAAAGAATCATCCTTCACCTCTAGGCTTAATTTAAGAGACTTTCTAATCCTAGCGACACTATTCCTGAGTTGAACGATCAATCCCCCGGTACTTGTCACTATACTATACTACAACGATCAGGTACACTGCCTGGTGGAGGTTGTAAGCTTCTCGAGATCCCTCGAGAGGTAAAACCTTTTGTGAGGGTGCAATTCCCACGCATCAATGGGATAGTTAGCGAATAATGATAGATATTTTTTGTTCGGTGACAATTCAAAAATAGTTAAAGGCTGTATATCGTGCTTTCTTTTTTAATTACTGTAACTTAAATAAAACCACTGTCGAGATCAATGTAGTGACCCATTGGAGTCAAAACCATATTTATGAACAAAGGTTCACATTATTTCCAGTCAAATTTATAATGTACCATATGTATAACCTATAGATATTTTCTCATCACATTGTAATTACCTGTAGTTAGGAGCCGGTTGTGGGTCGTGATCTTGATATAAAGGTATAGGATCGTCATTTGTCACTTTTTTTTTTTTTTTTTGCTAGAAACTTACCTCCACATCTAACGTATTCTTTACACCTGAAAAATCACAACACCAAAAAGGCCAAATTACACCTGCAAAAAAGCTTTTTTTTTTTTATGCAAATTGGTTTGGATCTTTTATTGAGCATATTACCCCCAAATTACACAGTTGACTGTCACCTTTAACCGCAAATTTTATGTATATCAGGATCGACCCATTCACAAGTAAATGGATCGAAATTGAACATCTAATAATAATTTTAAACATGTAGGTGAGATACATGAACTTACTACTAATAACTCCATCATATGGTAGTATGCCCTACCGTGCAATGGGGTAGGACCTTGTCGAGAATCTGAGAAATATCTTGTCCTGAAAACAGCATATGCAAACTCATTAGCCAGGGACACACTTTATAACTTGATCCACAATAAATAACAAAAAAGAGAATTAACTGTTTGGAATGGTTTCAATAGTGAGGGTGGAATATTGTTGATATACAAAGAAAACTATTACCGTAATACACCAGGACATGTACCTTAAATCTCCATAAACAATCTATTGCGCGACTTCCATTATCTACATGTTTTTATGAAAATGCAAAAAAAATCAAGAATTTATATCATAAAAACATAAGTTGTACAAAAAACTGAATATCAAGCACCCTTAAATATGATTGGAGAAGTACCTTGTATCAAGTTTGCACAATAAAATTCCAAAGAAGTAGTGCCTCCGTTATACTATCTCTCACGGGTTATATCTGCAAAATATTACATTTTTGTTAGCCTAAAAAATTCTTGCGTATAAAAATGTCTAGGGAGACTGTATAAGGAGGCCACGAAGTATGTAACATTTTTCATTAAGCCATCCCAACTATTGAAACTATGAGTCAGCAAATTATACATCTGGTTCAGTCTATACCAAATCGATACCTTAGAACAGCCTATTCACCAAACTATGAGTCACCAAATTATTGATATCTTAAAACAGCCTATTCATCACAAGTATTTACAAGTATGAATGGAAGGTTACGGACCCCAGTATTTACAATACAGAAAAAACTAATATTGAAATAGCCTCTGAGTGTGTGACGGCTTGTGGCTGGAATTTCCGTGAGCGCTGCTGCAAACGCTTGTAGTCCTACATTTAAACCTATAATGACAATGATCGTTGGTATGTCCGTAACTATTAGTAAGAGTACCAGCAATTATTATAACTAAATAAAATCAATCAAAAGAACCAAAAATAATAATCGAATTTTTTGTTTTTATCAAAGATACCTGGTAAGCTTCGATTGCAATCTTTATTTATGATTTTGGATCACCATTCATGCACCTATAAAAAGAAAAGAAAAAAAATCAAATTTAAGAGAATTTATGCTAATATCAAATTCAAATCTTGATTCTGAATCAATCTGGTAAAGACCCAACTACAACACACACAATAATAACCAATAAAAGTTTCAAACTTGATTAAAAATAGCATCTATAAATGAAAAGCACTAAAATTTATCGCACACCTTACCAGCGTCTTGGAAAACAGGGGTGATCAAACCACCAATGATAACAACAGCCAAAACAGCATCGATACTACCATTATACACCCTTTACATCTTTACAGCTACCATTTACAACAGGGTGTTGCAGAAGAGTCATCACAGCAGCCTTTGCTAACAATGTAGGCATCGTAACACCCTTAGAATTAACCTAAACATCCAATACTTCATTTCCCAACTATCAGAACCCATAACATCTACGCACATTATCAAATGAACATAAAACCAAGATAAAAAGTCTAATAAAAATGATATACAAATAGAAACCAAAAGATATAAGAACGACTGTAATCAAACCGAGATAAAAAAAAATAAAAATAAAAAAACGACATAACCATAATGTTGCAAAATTAAAAATGGGGATCCATATTATACCAGATAATTAACCGCACAGTCAAATCCAATCATCAATGCAAACACCTAATTTCACAATTACACAATAAAATCATCAGTAATTCATAACTAAAACTAAAATATCAAAATCCCTAAAATCATATTGAAATGATTACCTTTAATTATAATTTGAATTTAAACACTAATTATCCTCATCTTGTTGCTGTATTTAATCAGAATTCGTCATCATGAAACCATGGACGAAGACCATACATGATTGATGCACACCGTTGAAATTGAATGGGGAATTGATGCGTTGGTTTTAAGAATTTAAATCGGTTGATTGGGAAGAAAATTATTTTAAGATGGTAGTGATTGATATGGAGTTATTGATTGAGAATAAATGGCTGATTTTTAGGTGAGACGTTTCATAGAAATTTTAACCATAGGAAGTTGATGAAATGATAGCATGTTATTATTGTTTTGTATGCTTTAAACCAGAAGACCAAGTTGCTCAGTTGGTTGAGAGCAAGTTGAATTACTCACCATGCCCGGGTTCGAATCCCACTTGTGACATGTTTTTTTAGATGAAGGTCGAAATATAGCTGCCACGTGGAGCTGCCAGCATGTACAAAGGTGATGACTGGGCATATGACTCATATTATCCACTCAGCACTCTCATGGGTACAGATTATGATGCATCATGTGCAAGTCGAAACTTGTCTCATATATATGTAAAGATGTATATTTGATTGTGATGTGATTAGTTCTAGATAGACTAGACACTTAAAGATGAGCTATGATTAGTTGTAGATAGGCTAGGCATTAAAGGGTGATTTACATTTACCCTAAATAGCATATCCATTGTATCTATTTATTGATGCATCGTTTGTATTATCCTTACACAGAACTACAAAAGTTACAAGTTAGATACATTTCTATGTAATTATCCCTATAAGAAACACAAATTACTCGCAATCTCACACATCACTAATGAAGTGCGACAGTTTATTTGCCTTGTCAGATATACTATATATACCAACAGGTATGTAACATTTTGTAATATTAAGTGATCAAACAACAGTTAAAATCAACAACCGTTTCTCACAATAGTTTACACAAATTTCAAATAACAAAATAAAGTTTTAACATAGCAAATATTAGTAACTGTAATCATGTTTCTCAGGTCCTTTTATTTTTGTTGGCATTAGCACTTGATTGCCTATAATCTTTTTCTTTACCAAAGATTCCATGACCATATGTCGAAGATATAAGCTCAAAAAGCAATGGAAACTGTAATGTCACGAACGAAGCAATTGGTAGGCATGCTAACGCAGCTATTGGAATCAGAATCCATGCTTTTCCCTGTCCAAACATAATATATAAAGCTGCACTAAAGGCTATCATCATGGATGTCACCGACATAAATAGCATCACAAGACCAAATATTAATCTCTTTGGCAACTTGTAAAGAAAGTCCTCATCTGCATAACGTGCTGTGAGAATGGATAGAAACAACAACAAGGAAGTGGTGGATGTGAACAACGAGATTGCATCCGAGATTGCAAATATGATTAAGCTCGCTTTCGTCTCATAGATTGGTTTCCCAGTCTTATCATCGTTTCCACCAGGTACGGTAATTGCAGCCGCAAAAACGATTGTGATGATGAGAGTGTTAGAATTTAAGTACCATAACAATTACATAATTAAACATATAAACATCAACAACGCACAACGGAAGCAAAAGATCGAATACTCATAATTAATTAACTGAAACATAAAGAGCGTACCTTTAGTGATTCTAGCCCGAACAAGAATCAAAAGCAATTGTCTTTAACAATATGAAGAACCCTAATTAGGGTTTATATGGATCAATGATTAACCCCTTACCGTTTTGTTAATCGATCCCTTGATAACAACAAAAGTATGTTGTTACCTCGCTCTTGTACACACAAACTACTAACGAATTAAAGGTGATGCTAGTAACATAAACACAATGTTTTGAAGTCAAGGAAATCGACAACCCTAAGGTTTAGGGTTGTACGATCGGTTTTAGCAAGAGAGGGAGAAGAGAAAACTTTTAGGGATAATTTGTGTGCACAAAAGGTGTCAAACAAATAACCCTTGAGTTTGTATATATAGCCTTGTAAACTTGTTGTCCAAGTTTGAATGGGATTGGGTTTCCCCAACCCATTGTCGACCGGCCATGGGCCTTAGGAAGGCATTCCGGATCCTTCTTGCTATATATTTCATCTCTAGTCCTTTACGTTTGCGTTTAACGATAGTTAGTCCATACGTTTAATAACCAACGATCATTAATCCTTTTACTTGTGTTTAATTAATAAATATACATAACATTTAATATTTATTAATCTTTAATTCTCGTTTGTAATGTGTGCAATCCCGAGGTCTCGGGTTCGATTCTAGACATACGTTTATTAATATATATCCATAAACTCTAACAGCTCCCACTTGGATATCTATTAATAACATAATGACATTGGTAAGCGTCTAGCAACACCCCAATGCCCCTAGATCAACTCGAGGAAGGTTTCCTGGAAAAACCTATAATGATTCATCATCATTATTATCATCCTTTTGTTTCTAATACCACGTTAATAAAGATATGGATCTTAGTCATTCTTTAATTAACAATTCTGTTTCTCGTTGTTTATGATTGAGCAAGATTACCAAAACATCTGAACGTATTCCAGATAGACTTTGGGCGTGCGCATGCATACATCTTGTCAAACCTACGAGGGGCCCAGCAGTATTAAACTTCAAAACGAATTTGAAGGAACAAATTCTTTCTTGACTACAAGAATAACCCATGGACTTTGCAACAATTCTGAAAGCAACCCTTATGACTTCCAATTACGGTAAGCGGTAGATTGCTCCACAAAATGCACTACATCCATGACACTTATCTGGTATCTCAAGTCTGAGGATAACAAATTCATGATTTACTTACTGACAAGATCCATAAAGTAAAATCATGTAGTTGGGATAAGTCCTATATTCAATTCATCGAATATCATGTGAAATTGGTATGTCAACGCATCAATATACTTTCAAGTCTATTCTAACCAATACTCAGATTTGTCTTAGTTTAATGATATTCCTATATCATTAATCGACAATGGACAATTTAGAATAACATAAATTATTCACGGATTTAAACATGCAAATATAGGACACAATTTATTATTAATGAAAACAAACGTACTAAGTACTTTAATTCATTATAAATAATAATTGCTTAATGTCCTTTATCCAAATACTAAATAGATCAATGCATGATAATTCTAGTTAATGAATTTTGTCTCAAGTAATGACTTGCTAACAATTATGCCTCAAGTAATGACAATCATACTTGTTGACAAGACATTATTCAACTAACTTTGATCTATCCGAATTTTGAGAATACTTATTTCAAGAATTTAATTAGCAAAATTCTTATATGTGTATAACTATCTTGATATAGTTACACAATATTTCATAAATGATGTGATATCCTCAACCATCAATTTATGACAATCAAACTTTCAAACGTTTTAAAGTTTTAAAGTATTCTAATTCTTTAATGTATAATGCAACTATGCTCTTAGTTGAGCACAACTAGTTCACATGATATCCTTCATGACTAGTTATTGAGTGTCATCTCAATTAAACCAGCATCATTTTATATATACCAAAATATGCTCTTTTAAAATTTCCGTAAACTTAATATCCATTGTGTAATGTTTAGGAGCTATTCCAGGTTGAGGATCATTATTCTAATTTCAAACATTTTCCATTAGAATATCTATTACACAAGTTATATTATAACTTTTAATTGGATATTAAATATTGTCAAATCATTATGCACTTAAGCATGATACAACAATAATATAATGCACATGAAAATCCTTCAGTCAAACTTAGATTTTATTCATGTTTGATCTTAATAAATATGTATATCCATTTAGTCATCCAAATAATATATCATATTCTTTTTAGAATTTATTTACCGCACTTGTTCATTCAATAATAAACTTTAGTTTCAAGGTTGTATGTTTTATTTCCTAAATCTTTCAAGTAAAGTTTCATTCCAAATTAAGTCTAACCTTTTACTTATATGGAATGTTACTCTACAATATATATGATTTAGTAAATCAAACATAATACTCCCACTAGCTTTTAGGAATACTTAGAAATTATCTTATTTCAATTATAAATCAATTCATGGATATAATAATTAAACATAAGATTAATCTCTTAGATGCATGCATTTATCCATTCATGGATTATTGCACTTTGTATACTTCCAAAGATTTGCATGAATTCATAAACTCCTTTTGATTACTTATCGTCCTCGCTCAAGTAATTATTCAAGAAAGAGTTTTTGATATTCCATTGTCAAATTTCATATTCATATAAATATGACAATAACCATCTTTGTATCTTTAATGTGCTTAAGAAAGAGTATTCAATCATAGTTAACTGCTTAAGTATGATTAATAATCTTGTCATAAGACATACATTAAGATATGTGTACAATTTTGTTCATATGATTTCAACACAAAGATTTAAACCACTAGGGTTACATTATCTTTGAATAAACTCATCATCATTCTCTAACTATTAAGAATTAAGATAAACCAAATTTTAAATTTGAATATCTTATGAACTGCATCTTTAACATTCATAATATGAGTAATTCACCCAATTCATTATTTTGGTAATACTACGTCATATAATCATCAGCATATTAATTAAATATCTGAGATATCCAAGTGGATCTATGAATGATAATTCCATCATCTTGAGGTTTATCATTTACATGTTAAGCTTCATCATGATTTTAACTAGTGTGGTTTTAGAAGATTATGTATCTTGTAATTCTATCTTTTCAAGATAAAATACTCCCACTTGCCTTTAGTATTATATAGAATAAAATACTTAGCAATTAGAGCAACAATCCAACGTTCTCTTTTAGGACATTACAAATACACATTGATAGTTCCTGATATTCTTTTGTTAACAATCCTTCTTATAAGTAGCTTAACAAATTCAGCACTTCAATTTAAGACTTAATGTGATTCATCACATTTCATAATTCAATAACGTCTTATTAATCTTCTAGGAGTCTAATTGAGTATATTCAAGCCATACTCAATTTCTAACCTTGATAACTTTTGGAAGAAAAGAATATGTAGTTATCTTGAACCAAACACTACAACAAGGGTTTGATTTCCTAACTGAACATACTATAATCTAGTATTTCATTAGAACTCATATTGTAAAACAATCTAACAATATGTAAGATAACCATATATCTTTTAGCTTGTCTATTTTCCAACTAAATCAACTTAATGGTATAATAGTATTTTCAAGCCAATTGCATGCTTTATAACACAAGTACTTTTGACCAAGTCACTTCATGTTTATGTCGCATTAAAACATAAACGTGTTATAATCCCACTATTCGTTATTAATCATTGATCAACTCAATGACTTCTTGTATATGTCTTAATTAAAAGACCATAACAAGCTAACGTCTTACTTAATTATAAGTCTTGTAATACTTAGAAGACTTCATGTTTATAACTATACAATAAAGTATGAACATGTATTATTAAAGTAATCATGAACACCATCATTTGGTTTCAATAATATTTTCAAGTTAACACACTACTTTATTTATTTATGTCATTCTAAGAATACATAATTATTGAAGTAGTATAATATTACTTCATGCATTTATGTCATTCCAATAATACATAAATATTAAAGCTGAAGTAGTAATGTTATTTGACACAATGTTCTAATAGATGTCTAATTTAGAAACAGTAAATTATCCATGTTGGTCTCACGCATACATGGAAATTCACCTTGTTGTTAATATTTAGTCTGCGTCTCACGTTTACTAAATTTTAACACCAAGTGTTTCTTAGATTAGATAATTAATCTAATTAGAATTATAGTCTCTTACTTTGCAGTTAAGAGAATGCTTTAAATCATATTCTTATGTGTTGTACTTTGCACATAATGAAGATTTCTCCCACTTGTGCATGATACAACACCATGTATCATATAAACAACACGCACGCATTTGTTAATTTGAACAATATGATTTGTGTCATTGACATAACTTAGTAGATATAGAGTTTACTCAATCAGTCAAGAAAACGTACATGACTATCTTTGAAAATATTAGTGTCTATACTTGGAAAGTAATTACCTTGAGATATTCAAAAGATAATCTAAGTTACAATCAAGACAATAAGTCTTGTAACTCCTACTGAATTAGAGAACCATATAATAATCCCTTATTCAGCCATAAGAACACAATACTCCCACTGAATTTGACAACATTGTAAATGTTTCATTAATCAGTGAAAGGAAATAGTGTACTTGTTTACTTTCCTACACCTTTTAAGAAAACCCATTCAAACAATTATATAGGTTATAAAATGATGTAATCTACTACATAAATGTGATTCATCACATTCCAAACTATTAACTTGAAAAAACTGGGCATGCAATTTTTTTCTTTTATAGATTTACTATTCCAACAATTGTATGTAGTATCTGTAAATGGTCAAACCAAAACAACTAGATAAAATAATCTAATTCGTCTTTTACCATTATGCAGTAATCAGTCTAGCTTCTAATTGAACAACTCATAAGGTGTATATACTCTTACTATTAAAGTTTGCTATGAGTTATGTATTTAGAATTTAGACAATTCTAATTATCCTAGTATACCTTTCTCATTCATGAAAAGGAATAGGATTTAAGTCTCACACTTCTCCTAATAGAAAGAAGACTATATTTATTCTTTTTGTAAATATTGACTCTAACCAAAAACCCAAACGGGTGTAGATCAATTAAAAGAATAACTTACGTTTACGGTTTTAAGTTGCATTAATACATTTAAAGAATTTATAAAATTCAATTTTAGTATTTTCGATAATTTATATTTTCAAGAAAATATAATACCCAAGGATATATATTCATATAACCAACATATTTTCTTGAAAATTTAGGATCCAACTTTACATAGATTCCACCACATCAGTTGATCTGCTAGTGGTGAAAGTATAAAAGATGGTAATCTGTCGAACAATAATTGGCAAACACTTTTCCAATTCCTAGATCATTATGGGATTTACATCAAATTGATTCATCAATTTGTCATGTAAGCATGTTTCATCCCATCTCATGCCTTAAGCTCTAGGTCTCACGCATCAACTTAATTAAGTCGTCTAACTTAGAAACTGCAAATTCTCCATGTGTGGTCTCACGCACACTCGGAAATTTACCTTGTCATTAAAATTTAGCCTGCGTCTCACGTGTTACTAAATAATAACTTCAAGTGTTCCTTATAGTTAGATGGCATGTAACTTAAATTTTAGGGTATAAACTTTTGATGTGAAAATCAAAACATGTATAAAGATGCATGCACTCATCTTTATAACATAAGTTTTCAAGACCTTTTTATTACCAATTCGTGAAATTAATACACAAAGTTTTACTTGAGGTTTAATAAACCCTAAGATGACTTTCTACAATTATGATTTTAAAAGTAATTCGTTTAAGACATATTCAAGATTGTGATAACCAAGGCAGACTCTAAGGCTCTTTTCTAAGCCTTCAAATCACGGTTATGAATATCGTCTTAAAGGACTTAATTTTAAAAGCATATTTGTACAAAACATCAATCAAGCAAAAGTTTATGGATTCAATTTCAAAATCAAGTAATAAAGTGTGAATTTTGCTGGTCTCGCCTGGGAGCTGATTACCGTGCGAATCGGACCACTAGCGGCACTTAAGACCTTGCAAGATTCTTACTTTATCACTTAGGGTTTCACCATTATTAGTCCGTATTATTTTCTTTATGGAAAAATTACCCTTTTATTGCTTACAACATGTCAAACAAATAAGAAACAATAAAACAAGTAATCCAAGACAAATCAACAACTAATAATAATAACAAAGGTGAAACAAATAGCCACATGCAATCCTTGTTAAGAAAAGATCCTAACAAAATCAATTCTAGGTGTAAAATGCATGTAATCAACTAAGGCCTTCCCTTCTTAATGGAAGTGGAGCCACATACATTGACGAATCAATTGCGTAGGCCAAAGCTAATATACACACCACATAGCACGTAAATTGATTTTAATAATTATTATTGAGGTCTTCCCCAATATTAGAACATGCGACAAAGCTTAACAATTAAAAAACAATTAATAACCCATGACTAACATGCATGTTTCGTCATGGATCAAAGCATAACAATTACCAATTAGGTCACAAGATACGCACATAAACCATGTCACATAACAATTATACATGATTAAACCACATAAAAAAAAATATTAGTATGCAATCTAGGGTTTCTCCAATTTTTATAAAACCAAAAAAAAATTTTTTTTTTTTTCGGATGAACAGTAACGTGAACAGTACCATGAACAGTACCGCATGAACAGTGTCGAATGAACAGTGTTCGTGAACAGTAAAAAATATATTTAGGGTTTCAAAAATTAACACCAAGAAACCTTTAAGCATGCAATAATAATCAAAGATTTCAAATTTTTTATGTGTTTCAGTAATTAATTACACAGTATTAACCGCTCTTGATGCCACTGTTAGAATTTAAGTACCATAACAATTACATAATTAAACATATAAACATCAACAACGCACAACGGAAGCAAAAGATCGAATACTCATAATTAATTAACTGAAACATAAAGAGCGTACCTTTAGTGATTCTAGCCCGAACAAGAATCAAAAGCAATTGTCTTTAACAATATGAAGAACCCTAATTAGGGTTTATATGGATCAATGATTAACCCCTTACCGTTTTGTTAATCGATCCCTTGATAACAACAAAAGTATGTTGTTACCTCGCTCTTGTACACACAAACTACTAACGAATTAAAGGTGATGCTAGTAACATAAACACAATGTTTTGAAGTCAAGGAAATCGACAACCCTAAGGTTTAGGGTTGTACGATCGGTTTTAGCAAGAGAGGGAGAAGAGAAAACTTTTAGGGATAATTTGTGTGCACAAAAGGTGTCAAACAAATAACCCTTGAGTTTGTATATATAGCCTTGTAAACTTGTTGTCCAAGTTTGAATGGGATTGGGTTTCCCCAACCCATTGTCGACCGGCCATGGGCCTTAGGAAGGCATTCCGGATCCTTCTTGCTATATATTTCATCTCTAGTCCTTTACGTTTGCGTTTAACGATAGTTAGTCCATACGTTTAATAACCAACGATCATTAATCCTTTTACTTGTGTTTAATTAATAAATATACATAACATTTAATATTTATTAATCTTTAATTCTCGTTTGTAATGTGTGCAATCCCGAGGTCTCGGGTTCGATTCTAGACATACGTTTATTAATATATATCCATAAACTCTAACAGAGAGCAGCCGTGATTGTGTATGAATCGGCTGTCTTTTTCATCCACTCTTCCCCATCCTTTCTCAGCTTCTCGTGTGCTCTTCTAAATACTATCATTGGTGTCTCTTTATTTTTGTTCAGTTCTCGTGTTTGTGTTATTCCCACCAATTTTTTCACTTCCTGTAGTTCAAATTATATTCAACTAAGTAAATAAAACTAAATATTGAAAATCCTCTATTATTAATTTATTACTTGTTAACATAAGCTGTTATTAATTTACGTGTTTGTGTACTACATTGACGTACGTGGCGCTTTAATAATCTAGCTAGAGAAACAAGCTCATCTCAAACCACTGCAACTCTCGTTGCATTTGAAGAGCTGCACCAGAAGCGGCATTGAGTTTGTGAATAGGTGCCAAATGTCCAGCCATGTGCAATATATTGTTGCCATCACCATCTATGGATAACGAAAAGTCGTCTTTGGTAACCTGTCCATGATGTAGAATATAGCTGTAAACCTTTTCGCTTCGGTTCAAGATTGTCAATTGATATATATTATGCCCGTCTTTCTTGGAAGCATGTAATTGCGCAAAATATGTGGCCAGATAATCTATTGCTTCATCGGTGTTATTTTCCACAGCTAAACAAAATGGAGAGCTATAAAGACGTTGAATATCACTTGGTGTATTTGTTCTATCAACTTCCTCACATATGCGCTTGAGTAGCTTAATAGTTGTGTTGTGCTTTACTTTATCGTCCTTGAGGTGCTTAATGTGCGGTACTGTGATTAATCAAATACTAAACATTGTTTTAAGCTTCAAACATAAAGTAATAATAATAAATAAATAAATTTAAAGAGCAAGGTGACAACAAGCCTTTCAGTTTATTGTTTTTGATAATTAATTACTCATGTTCAAGCAAAAATAAGGCACATGGATATTTATGATCGTATGCAGTAAACGTCCTTCAATCATTATATAAATAAGGGCGTAAACGGCCGGTTGTAAGCTAATTGGGATTGACTCACCAACACCTCAAAATGAGCCTAGCATAAACAAGCTCAAGCTCAAACTTAATTAGTTTATTTAATAAACTAATTACTAGTATATTTTAAGAAATGCTACTTCTTCTTTTGTCTTCTATAGATACTAATGACGTGGATTTCCAATGGACAATTTTGTCGCCGATTTTAGGATCAGTCAATAAAAGTTACTTACAACAATATTAGCCACGAAAAAAATACATTATTGATCCGTTGGTAACAGCCATTACCGGGTGATTATCATCAGATCTGGCTACCCATTCCCCCCCCCCCCCCCCCCCCCCCCCCCCAATGACTTATTTTGGTGTCATAAGATCTATGTTTCTAACACAAATTAGTGTGGAAGCTTTTGCTTACCATGCAGCATTGTTGTCTCCCATAATTTGGCATAAATCCTCGAGATGACTACACAAAAAATAGATATTATTTTGTGAATAAAATAAAATGTTACAAAAGAGAAGTATTGTTCCAAGGTATGTCGATGCATATAAGTTAAAATGTTTCTTAACTACAAACAAATCACTCGTAATATGCATGGTTGAGTATTATTAGAGTTTTGGAATCACATAGTTCATATATAGTTGTTCGGCCAATTCAATGCCTAATTATATCTAATATCTCATTAAGATTTAAGCATAAATTAGTCTAAGTCAAGAAGACTCGCTGATAATGAAGTCATCGAGCAACCTTAGCGAAGTTCAAGTAAGAGACATCATCAAAGAAGACGAAGATTTCTTGAAGTCATACTCGCTAGCTGATACGGAGTCAACTAGTATGTAGAAGGAACTAAAGCAGAAGGTTCATCAAGAGTTGACAATACCCTGATGACCCTTCAGCTCTTTGATCATACAAGAGAGCATAGCTCGAAAATATCTCTTTCGATATTTAGGCGGAACTATTAAAGAATGAAAGCATTTAATGAAAGATGTAATTCTCCACTAAATGCCTAACACGCCCAAACTACCCCACATGTGATATCCTCGTACTCCCCTATATAAAGAGAATGTTGATCGGAGTAAATACTTACCGCTTCAGATTGATTGTAAACATTTAAAAAGTGCATTCACTCTCTTTGAACTCACAATTGGTCCCTAATCCAATCAGCGACCATAAGAGTTCACTTGCAAACTTATTATTTGTTTGCTTGATCAAAGAGCATTGGGATATTGTCATTCAATTAAGTGTTATTTTCGTGTAACACTTTGTAATTTTTTGATTTATTCAATAAAGATTAAGTTAAATTTGTGTTTGCTTATAAATTGTTTTATACATGTCAATATTTACTAAAGGATTTGGTAACTACAATAGCATACCGTCGTGGATGCTCCTCTTCTTGGGTGTCGTTTGGTTTTCCACGTCTGCCGTATTGGTACCATCCAAACTGTTATTCTTGATTGGAACAACTTCAATACAAATATAATTAAGCATTAATTAGTCATCTAGAAATATAAACATCAACCAAACCAATCAACAATTGCTTTTAAGTTATACAAGTTGGATCAAAATTTATGTGTATATTTGAGATAATTTATCATGATCCCTGATTAGTTAAATGGATTAAAATCCAGTTGATTAGCGAATGACGAATGAATATTTAATTAAAGAGATCATTAGGGGATCAAGCTATAAACTATTATTGAAAAGACATACTATGTATCACATCCCGTGATTTTCCCCATAATTAAAAACGTTTTATTATAAATTAATCTCTGTCATTTCTACTAATCACTATTTTTACAGGAAAATTTAAAATTTCCTTTATTATATAAATTGATAGTTACAAACCTGTATTTTCAAAAAGAGAAACACTAATCTTTACAATTTATAAAGTTTTGGACTAAAGACTCAAAACCTTTGCAAAAGAAGGTACAAACTGTCACTTTTGGAAAGATTGAGAAGTAATATATCTATATGGACGTACATATATGCATGGCGAATCGAATTACAGAAAGGTACCACCCAAGTCGACTCCTAACATAACTACATAAACGGGTGATATAAAACAACAAATGGCCGGCGCGGATGGTTGGGACGTCTGCTGTTAAGACTGAGGTCGGGGGTTCGAGCCCTGTCTTAGTCTTGGCCATTTTCCTTTTTATTTAATTCTTTCTTTTCTTGTCGGTTGTCATTTTAAATTTAGTGGTTAAACAAATTATTATTAATTTTAGTAAAAATTAATAAAACGTAAGTACTTCTTTAGATAACTTTATAAAAATCCCGATATTTTCATTTCAACTCCTTTCACAAATGTTTTAACTTTTGTCACTTACAATCTCACGTGACGTTATTTCACTAAAACCGCACTCGACCAACTCCCGGACTCACGAAAATAACTCACCTAATCCTCATCATATTTACTAAACACGATTAACTAACTAATCTAAATGGGCCCTTAATCCCTACCTCAGCCCGCCAAAAACCACGCAACAAGCTATGGGCTCAACCCAACCCCTCGGCCCATTCACCAAATCCGGCCCAAACCCTTGTTTTCTTTTATTTTTTTTTTTTCTGTTTGAAACTAGCTGGCAGCGAGCAACCAAAACAATCCCCACATTTCGATATCTCACAAACAACATGCCAACATTATTACATATCCTGATTTACCTCGCACCCAAGAATCACTAACGATGATTATTTCTATCTATCTTATACGAATACTACACTAAAAATCCCTAGAGTTAAGCATGTAAACCTACCCGATACACTAGATATCAACTCGCCCAAAATTTCTTTCCTACCAAATCATTTCGACTGGTTGTCACATTAGACGATTGTACCAGAGTAATTAATCATCTTTAAACTTATTTGAACATATTGATTTTCTTACATCACACGAACAAATAGAACCGATCCATCCTATGCTTATTTTTACCCAAGTACGAATAAAACTACCCCAAGAAACACTCTCCTTGTTTTGTGCTGGCAAGATGGACCCAAGGATGGAAGAAAACAGTAGCAAACATTTAAGACTCCTGCCATCATTGTACAAGGTTGGTTAGATATTTTCGAATCTTAATATTATATATATATATATATATATATATATATATATATATATATATATATATATATATATATATATATATATATATACGTACTCCCCTTTTCACCCATGCATCCCACTCCTCACTTTCTCACTAAACTGCCCCTTCCCAAACTCTTTTCACTCTTAAAAACACTCTGCTGAAGCGACAAGAGCAAGCCTTCTTCACGTTGATCTCTTTGAGGTAGCATCGGCTTGTTTCCAATCCAAACCGCGACTAAGTTCAAGCCAACGAGGAAGCTGTTGTGTCTTCGTTCACTTCACTCGACACTCCACTATCCTTGAGGTATAGAAAGAACTCTCACTCCTAAAAACTTCAAATCTCGTTCTTGCCTGCACACAACATCACGTTTTCTTTCTTTTTATACGTACGCTATACATATATAGTTAAGTAACGAGACGTGACTCGCCACCTTTATGGAAGGCCTAGGAGTCATGTTATGCATCGTTTACATCCTTATCTCTCGTTACATGCATCATACCCATCATCGTTAGTCATTTCCCTTCACTCGACATGCGACCAGATTCGAAAAGGAAAATATGACATTTGTTATTTCATGTGCAAATATCGACCAAAGTAAGTAGAAAACACCTCAATAACTTGAAATCTAAATTAACGAACATATCATATTTTTGTACAATCTCATAGACGACCCAACGGACTATCAAATTCGTGTTTTAACTTTACAAAAATACTAACTCCGCGACACTCTAATCTAGCCAAAATGCTTTGCAAAAACTCGATAACTATAAAAGTTTAAAAATAAGCCGAGTGGGCTTATAAGCCCATTAAGCTAAAAATAAGTCCTTTTGATTTGTAATCTGTAAAAATAAGCTTTTCCATATTAAAACAAGCTTCGGAAAAAGTTTTATAAAGTTTCCTACAATTTTCGTGAAAAAGGACCAAAAATGTAACGCGTCGTCACTTATAGGGACTAAAAGTGCAAAACTGTGAAAACAAGGACCAAAACTGTAAAAACAGGAACATTAGGACTAAAAGTAACAAAATAATAAATTCCAAGCTCATATTGTATATTTGGACAAGTAGAGGACTGTTATTGGACAAATTATAAAACGAGGACTAACGGCGCAACGTTAACACCGTTAGGATAAGAATTGAAAACTGACAAAGGACAGGGACCAAGGACTATATTCAAGACTCTCACATTTATTTCTTTTCCGACCTTCATATCATTGCATCTTTGCATTTCGAAATTCATTCATTCTTCTTATACATATATATATAAACTTATATGCATATGTATATATTGATATATTATTTCTAAAATTCAATCACATCATTTAAGCTCCGTGTTTTATTACCGTCACGCAAATAATCATTCCATCCCTAAAACACATCGCGAAAATCACATATGGACAATCAAAGCACTAAAACTTGTCGTACTATCTAGGTTGTGTGTTGGAGCCGTTCCTTTAACGTAACTGAGATCTTTATCACTACCACCGTACCACTCAGGTGAGTTCTTAGCCCCGTTTTTATAATCGTTTTATAAATGCTTTGGGGGAGACACATGCTCGTTTCTACTTACAATTAGTACTTAATTATTTCAAACATGTTACTCGATTTATGATACACTCTATTTGTTTATTGAAACCTATTACATGCTACGAACCTGAACACAAGTATTACTCTGTATGCTATCCTGATTGATATTGCATAAGTTACTAGCTTTGCCAAAAGTCCCTCATATCATGACCCATTAATCACTTGCGAGTGAACGCAAATATAGTGAATAGATCTATTGGCAGTTGACGCCCCATTTGAGTTGCTGGGTAAGTAACCAAATGCACTTTATTTGAGAAACTGTAGGAACTGGCAAATTCCTACCTACGACGAGGGCCCCTATCACCTGCATCATATTCTTATGTGTAGGCTTTTATCCCATAAGATTTCTATAGCTCTTATGGCTGCAAAACGATGTTAAGGTTTGAGTGTCATGAGGCTTAGGGCAATATCCTATATTACAATGCTATTGTTTCACTACTACTACTTGGCTTGTGTTCAGATGTTTTATATAACTGTTACGAATTTTCTCAACTATCTACCTGAGTAATTTGAACGTTTTACTCAATACTATGAACTTACTCAATTATCGACCTGAGTAGGAAAGTCAAACTACTACGGGTGTATAACAACGTAACCCGCGACTTATTTCATTAACAGTGATATCTATTACCATTATTACCTAAACTTGAAACTATTGGAAATCAACTGATTTTATGCAAACTCTGTGAATTTGCTTACACTTTGATTTTGATAATCAACCCTTATTTATAACTACTATGATCTCACAAACTCTTTGATTTTAAAAATCAACTATTTTACATATAAACTCTATGAACTCACCAACCATTGTGTTGACACTTTTTAGCATGTATTTCAGGTCCATAATGAGCAAGGATGGCATGGAGGAGCACGGATACTTATAATGGCTATAAATCTTACTATCATTCGAAAACCTTTTTGATAAACTTGTAACCATTGGGACCTCATTTTGTAAACTCTGATATTCGAATGATAAATGTTTTAAAATGACTATATTGATAATCATTTTCTACTAATAAACTGCTATGTCATGAAGTAACCCCCAATCTTTATTCCGCTGCATATTTTCAAAAACTGGGGGTGTTACACTATGGTAAACAAATCTTGAGTAAAAGCTGTAAGATGTTCCACTATAAAATAATTCTGGCTTTCTGATGATACGCTCTAATGCGGTTTTGCCTCTGTACTGTTGTAGCCAAGCTTGGGTGGTCGTTGATCAACTCATATGCTACATCTGTAATCAAATACAAGTATCTTTTCATCTTTCGCTAAAAAAAATAAATAAAAAAATAAAGTTACGAGCACACATACCGATTATTCCTGTATCAATTACTTGATGCAAAATGTCAACATCAAAAAGTATGTTATGGTGATCTTTAT
Source organism: Artemisia argyi (assembly GCA_030686995.1). Classification (NCBI taxonomy): domain Eukaryota; kingdom Viridiplantae; phylum Streptophyta; class Magnoliopsida; order Asterales; family Asteraceae; genus Artemisia; species Artemisia argyi. Next base: position 22,763,607 of record CM060687.1, on the reverse strand, counting down.
TACTCTTCATTTGCTTAAACAAATAGAGAAAGGTGTTTATCGCTGGAAGCACAAAAGTATTATGGATCGGTAAAAAACCGCGTTCATCAGAACTCAATAAACATTCTGGGTTGGATTCGAACAATATCTTCAAAGCTTCTGTGTTGCCAAAAAGTGCAGCAATGTGCGCTGGGTTCGATCCTCTAATATTTACAGTGGTTACAAGTAACTCTTTGTTTATCCCCATTACGATATCCCTAACAACCTCATTATCATTATATCTACCGACAGCAAAGTGGAGTGCTGTAGAATCGTCCTCATTTAATTTAGATGTCCATGTAACTTCCCCTGTATTATTAAATATTTCTCGGGCTTTCACCCAGTCATTCTTCCGAATTGCTTTGCATAGTCTCTTTCCTACCTTGACATCTGAAGACATTTTTATAAAATATTAATCAAATTCAATTTGAAGAAAAAATAACTTTGTTGCAATACAACAACTTTTACCTCGTTTCGACAAACGTAAAAAGAATTTAACCTTTTTTCACGTGATTTTAAATTATTTTAATCTTTAACTTGTGAATTTTTTTTAGAATTTATCAACATATTTTGTTTATCAAAACTCATTTTGACTCTGGCTTTATATCATCCAATCCCCACTTATAGTCTTAATCAATAACAACAACAACAACAACATACCCAATCCCGCAAGAGCGAGGTATCAACATATAAACCATGATTAAAATATGCTAAATTAAAAGTTGTTTCAATTGTACATCATAAAGATGTACGTGCATTTAAACGATATTGTTTACGAACATATAATTATCATAGGATCTACGTTTGTTTTGATTAAGGAATTACACGGAGAAGTACCTTTGCGCTCATGTTCAGCTACTTCAACGACCACAACTTTTGCCACACGTGTGACACATAAAGGAAGTTTTGTTTTCCAAGATTCTGAGATGAACATTGAGAGATCATGATCATCTTTAATTTTAATAATAGGAAACCAAGGAGATCCAGCTCCGTAATGAACCTCCAACTTTAAACGATAAGAATCTTGATCAACCTCGAATTTTTTGCATAGGATGTCAGTTATCAGTGATAACGATATATACTTAGACACTTCCATTATTAAACCCTCAGAATTCTCGAACAACCACTTTTCTCCGTCCCATCTCCATTTTCCATTGTAGGCGACAAGTACTCTAAAATGATCTATAGCAGAACGATAGATGTAAATAAGAATACACGGGGTGAACTTAATCCTGAAGCATTAAAGCATATAATTAAATCTGGCTTGTAAAAGGTGTTGATGATGTGCTTGATAACGGTCCTTGGTTGATCAGAAATGTTCCTATTATCCTTAAACCATGGACTTTGAACACAAACCTCCTTAAAGAAGATTTGACTAAAGTCCCAGTGTGGGTTAAATTCCATGAGGTTCCCCTTGCTATGTTTTCTGATGATGGCCTCAGTCTTCTGGCCACACTGATTGGCACGCCCAAAAGGTTAGATGCTTTTACAAGCTAGATGTGCAAGGAATCGTGGGGCCGTAGTAGTTTTGCTAGATGCATGATAGAAGTGAAGTCGGATAAGGTGCTTCGGGATAGCCTCACTGTTGAAATATCATTACTTGATGGATCGGGTTCGACTATTGAGAAGATACGGGTTGAATATGAGTGGCAACCACCCCGTTGTGACAAGTGTAAGATATTTGGTCATACCCTGACTGATTGTCCTACAGTTGTTATACCTCCTGTTCAGCCTACTAAGTCTGTTACTGATAGTTTCAAGACTGTCAATCACAAGAAGAAGGGTAAGCATGGAGGTTCTACAAATCCGGGTCAAGTGGGATTTACTAAACCTGTTGTGGGTAAGAAGTTTCAGTATCAACCCAAAAAGAATCCTCTTGAGCCTGAGAAAGCTGGTGCCACTAAGAAGAAGACTTCTGATGTGGCTAGTTCTAGTGGTACTAAGATTTCTACATCTAACAAATTTGATGCTCTTAATATGGACGATACGGATACATTTGGTATTCCTACTTATGACACCAACCAGGAAGTGATGATGGCAGTACAATGGAAGTTAAGGAGGATGAGTCGGTTAAGACTGGTACTACATCACAAGAACCGCTTGTGAGTGATTCAATGGGAACTAAGGATATTGGTTCTACTCCTATAGTTGATAAAATTAGTAAGCTTGAAAAGCTACTTATCGATGGGAAAGCAACCCGTGTGGATGATGAAGGTCATCCTATTCCGTCCGCTTCTGTCACTAAGAGGGTTAACCCATTTTCCAAGGTGGGTGAGGTTGTGGTTTCTGATAGTGAGGAGGAGGAGGTTCTTAACACGTTCGACGAATCAGCAAATCTTTTTGATGGAGGTCATGAACGTGAAGAGGAGCTTGACGACTATGATGATTACTCGAAGCAAATTTACGATCTTCCAGGGGAATTGGATGTTCTTAATGCCATTTATGGCTTTAATCTCCAAGATCGTAGGAAGTAGTTTATATGTTTGTACGAGTCGTTCAATATTATGTGGTAGTGGTTTTATTTTCTTGTCTAGAAAATAGGAAGTATCTTGTTATTTAAGCTTTTCTCCTATGTAACGAGCTGAGATATGGGATTCACTCATATCCGTTGTACTTAAATGTTTTTTGGAGTAATATATTTACCGGGTCGTTGATCTTTTACCCAAAAAATAAAATGTGGTATTCCTGTATGGACTATGCTTACGTGTTCTTTAAATTTATTAAATGTTTTATGTATGGTCACTTTTATCATGTATGCATGACGAGACTTGAATCAAAAATAGGAAGTATAAATCGTTAAAAAAATAAAAAAAAAAAAATAAATAAATAAAAAAATATATGTCTTAAAGATTAATTTTTAAATAATCTATAGAATTCATACAGCATAACATCATTCTTGATTTCAAAGTATTATATTACATATGTTAAAATGTCTCGCATATAACATTTTTAAATATATATTGCGCCATTATTGGAAATATGATTTGGCAAATGAGTCATATTGTCATATTTTGTTAGTGGTCCACTTATTAATTCACTCTTATAATAACATGATCATGTTTGACTTTAATTTAAAACGATCTTAATTTATTCTAAAATAATTAATTTAAAAATTCACGTGCACACACAATGACACAACTAACAAGACAGAATGAGTACTAAAAGTTGATCATAAAAATGAACATTTTATTTTTCTTACCAATTTTGATATGAGTATTGATTCTTTAGCATGATATTGCTTACGAACATATATATAATTATATATGCTTAATATTATCAAGGAGTCCTTTGAAAAACTACCTTTTCGTCTTTCCTCATCAACATCAGAACTAATCTCATCATCATTTAGGGTGACACATAAAGGAAGTTTTGTTTTCGAAGTTGTTGAGATGAACACCGAGAGATCTTGGTCATTTTGAATTTCAGTAGTATCACGCCGAAAAAATCCAGTTTTGTAATAGACCTCCAACTTTAAACGGTATAACTTTTTAATGACTTCTAGTTGTTTGTATAGGATGTCAGTCATCTCTGATAGTGTTACATGCTTGGGCACAACCATTTTTGAACTTCTGGAATTCTTGAAGAACCATTCTTTGCCTGCATATTCCCACTTTCCATTGTACGCGACAAATACTGTAACATGATCTAGGAACAGAAAACAATGGATGTAAAGAAAAATGCACAGGGTGAACCTTAACCTTAAGCATTAAAGCATATTTAAATGGAATGTGATATGAAGTGGTTAGTGTCGTGCAATACATCTTTTACATCTTGTCATAATATCCTAAACTTTTGCCAATATATAATATAATCTAAATTCGTACAATATAGCACAACTTCAAAGTTACTTGCACATGAAAATATGAAAAAAAATGATATGCTATTCAATAATTGATATGCTAGATGAGATGATGTAGATTATGTAGTAAAATGTAATCTTAGAATTCTAGAATGTTTACTAAGAATAATTGACATTTTCCTTTACTTTTTTTTTTGAACGGCGAGATTTTATAAAGAAAAAAAAAAACGGGGCTAGCAAGAAGCTAGAACCGAGAGCAATTCGAAATTACAAGAAAAGGATTTGCAAGCCAATCCAACCAAGAGATATTACGCTTACCTCTCGAGTTACACCACATAAAAGAATGGGAAACTATACTATCAAAAACAACATCTTTTCTCGGACGCTCGGACTTAAAAACCATCTTATTGCGAAACCACCATATGTGCCACCAAGTAACAAAGAAAATGCCCTCCAAATAATCTTTAACCACCTTATGTAACTTGAGAGAAACGAACCACGTTAGCCAATCATTATATGAAGAAAACATCACGACCGAAAGACCACACCATTTAAAGATCCTTTCATAAATCTCTCTAGCAAGGATACATGAAAAGAACAGGTGATTTGCATGCTCAACATTCATCTCGCAAATCGGACAAGAGATGGATTGAATATCCATACCGCGCAAGGAAATATTGTGCCTAGTCGGAAGCTTGTTCAAAGATAACCTCCATGCTAGAACATTAACCTTTATTGGCACCAAATTGATCCACCTTGTAGGGGCACTTTCCCAAGCACGCAAGACATCATCAATATACCGCCTAGCCGATGCTACCGAAAACAAACCTGAAGCCTCCAAAGACCATATCCAAGTGTCTGACTTATGTGAAAGAGCAACTCCATCCACCAAGTGTCTAAGGTTATCCATTTGAGAACTCTCAACACCTCCTCTAGGCAATCTTCTAAGAGAGGCTGAGAGACCCAAATTAAACTTATCACCCACTGAAACTTGTTTATTCTCCTCCAACGCATAAACTCTTGGAAATTTACAATTGAGAGGAACATCTTCCAACCAAGGATCAAGCCAAAATAACGTATCTTTTCCATCTCCAACTTCTTTGTGAACAAAAGACATGAGATCTACCCCTTTTTTCTTTAACTGATCAACACTTTTCAAGCATTCTAACCATGTCGAAGAACGATAGTTGCTACCAATGTTTTCTATGCCACCATAATCCCCATGAATTGATTTCACCACCTTCACCCATAGAACGTCATTCTGAGTTTTGAACCGCCACACCCACTTAAATAAGAGAGCTCTATTCATCGCAAAGAAGCTATTTACCCCAAGGCCTCCATTTTTCTTACTAGTCAAAACCTTATCCCAACTAACCCACGCTATCTTCTTATCACGGTCATTTGTGCCCCGAAAAAAACAACTCCTCAAAGATTCAAGCCTCTTCAACACCAAGCTCGGGACTTTAAACAAAGAGAAATAGTAAGATGGTAAAGACCCAAGCACCGATTTAATGAGAGTGAGTCGACCACCTATAGACAATGTCCGTGCCTTCCAATTTGAAAGTCTAGAGACTACTCTTTCCACGACCTTATCCCATGCACAAGAACGAGACATACGATCTCCAACCACAACTCCTAAGTATTTAAATGGAGTTTTGGCAGCCTCACACCCAATAATTCTAGCTACTCTCGTTACTTCATCACTTGAGACCCCACCTACTCCCATTAAACTACACTTTTGAACATTAATTCGAAGGCCTGACGAAAGATAAAAGCATTGTAAAATACTTACGATATTTTTAAAGTTTGTATCTTGCCACTCTCCAATGAAAACTGCATCGTCCGCATAAAAAAGATGTGATATCGACACATTATGGTGAATACCGATACTCACACCTTTAAAGAAACCATGTTCCATGGCATTAGACACTGAGATGTGTAAGACTTCCATAACCAACAGGAACAGAAAAGGAGAGAGCGGGTCTCCCTGGCGAAGACCATTTTGAAAATGGAATTCCTTTGTCGGGCTCCCATTCACCAAAACTGAACCCGTAGACGACTTTAGACAGCCTGCTATCCATCCACGCCACCTAGAACCGAACCCAAATTTGTGAAGAATATCATCCAGAAAATCCCATTTAACCGAATCAAATGCTTTTTCGAAATCGACTTTAAATATCATGGTTTTTTTCTTCTTGTTATTACACCAACTCAGCACCTCGTTAAGAATCAATGGGCCATCCAAAATTTGCCTTCCTTTAATAAAGGCGGACTGCTCTGGACTAACCAATTCGTCAATAACCACAGACAATCGGTTCGCTAAAATCTTACCCACAATCTTATATTGACAACCAATTAGACTTATAGGCCGAAAATCTTTCACAAACTTAGCATCTGAGATCTTTGGAATTAAGGCAATGAACGATGGATTACAACCATTTGGGAACTTACCTGATGCAAAAAATTCCTTAATGGCTTTACACACATCCTGCCCTATTAAATCCCAAAAGTGACGAAAAAATTTGAACGTAAATCCATCCGGACCGGGTGATTTATCAGTACCACAATCCCACAGAGCATTTTTTATTTCTTGATTCGTAACCACTGCTTCTAAGGAGGCTGCTTGTTCATAACTCAATGAACGAGGGAAAGAGTCCTCAAAAAGCATACGATTGGCATGCGAGCTAGAGAAACGAGAAGCAAAGTGGTTGTAAAATTCCGCTTTGACACGCTCTGGATTTTCTATCCACTCTCCGTTCACAAGCACACCGCGAATAGATCTCTGATGACGTCTCTTATTTATAACACCATGAAAATAACTTGAATTTTCATCCCCTTCAATTGCCCACTTAAGCTTGGCTTTTTGAGTCAATTCCATATCTCGAATCTTATCTAAGTCAAGTAAGGATTTGTGCAAAGAAGCCCGGCTGCTGGTTAACGAAGCACTCAAGCAACCACTATCGATCTGCTTGTCCAACTCATGAATCTTAGATTGAATGTCGAACCGTTTTTTCTCAAGATCCTTTCTGGCCTCTTTACCCCATCCCCGTATTTTTTGTTTTAACAGTTGGAGTTTTTTTTTCAAGTATACCATAGAATTCCTTTCATCCACTTTATCCTCCTGCCATGCTTGTCTTACAAAAGGATCAAACCCTTCAATAAGAAACCAAGAGTGATATAGTCTAAAAGGGACCGGACCATAATCAACATGTACTTCATGTAATAAAATGGGACGATGGTCTGATAGGTGTTTATCGAGAACTACTCCCGTCAATGAAGGAAGAGAAGCTAGCACACCTTCTGAAACAAGGAAGCGATCTAGTTTACTCATTTTATCTGCATCCTTATGAACCCAAGTAAACGTGTAACCGCCCAAATGAATATCATTCAACCCAGAGGACATGATAAAATGATTAAAAGCATCGGCACCAGGTTTATGAAAAACTGACCCATATCTTTCTGAAGCCATCCTCACCTCATTAAAATCCCCCATAACAATAACCTCTCCCGACCAACGAGAAATCACATCATGTAAATATCCCCACAACATACGTTTCTCCGATAGAGCTTGCGGAGCATAAACAGCAATCATTAAAGTTTTAGAGATCGAGCACTTCCACTCCCCTTCCACAAGAACAAAATAGTCTGACACCGAAACATTTTCCTTTATGAACATAGATTTATCCCACACACACACCAACCCTCCCGAATTACCAACTGACGAACTAAATGCATAATCAAAAGTTGAGTTCCCCCACAGCGATTTAACTAAAACATCATCTACCTGCTCCACTTTAGTTTCTTGTAACGTTAAAAAATTAATTTTCCTACTACTACACAACTCCCTGACCCATTTTTTTTTCTCCTTAGAACCAACTCCTTGAATATTCAATGAAAGAACATTCATTGTAAACCATTTTCAACTCCATGCTGATTGATCAATTCTTCAATATTACTTAAACAACCCTTCATAGAATAGCCCATCGCTTGTCCAATCTCTACAAAATCATTTAGTTTTTCAAGCAGCGACGACTCCTTTCTAGGTTTATATCCACTCGGCACTGAACCCTCTACAAACGACCTGCTATCACCGAAACCTTCCTTTCTAGACCCACTTCTACCTTCTATCTCGACGTTCGCTTCGGCTTGTTTCTCTACCTCATTTTCTGTTTCGTAATTCTTAGACCCCAACACTGGTTCTGTAGCCATTTCATTCCTTTGTGAGTTTACTTTCTCCCCTTCACTAGTCTGCTGCATTGCCTCATCTGTTACTCTAACCTCGAACCCAGGGGGTTTGGAAAGATTATCACTCTCTTCCTTAGTATTTTCCTGATGTTGATTACCCTTCTTCAAAAGATCATACAACCCGAACGGATCGTCTGACTTGTCCCCTTCTTTTTCTTTGACTTCCTGTTCCAAATCAGCATCAATACCATTCTCTACCTTATCCTCTGAACCCAACTCTTTGGATGCCAATGTAAACTCACTTTCAACTTCCGAGTGTGAGTCATTCTCGTTATCCTCATCAATGAACTCCGGATTCCATCCAATAATTTCTCTCGCTCGAATTACAGAAATCTTGCCTTTAATTACTATCTTGAAGGATTCCATTATGAACCCATCCCATTTAGTTTTTACACACAATCTTTTCCGCCATAAATTGTTATCGTTTGGATCCTCTATAAACAACAGTTCTCCCCACCTTTGTGCAATTTTTTTAAAAGTTTTAGGAGTCCTAGCTACTGACGGAACCCCTTCAATATCCACCCAAGACACTCGCTCGTCCACTGTGAAATCTTTAGACCATGGTATTATCGACGTGAACCATGATGATGCCCCTGCATGGTTTTGAAATTGTTCACGTGCATCGACTTGCATAAATTCCAATGCCACCCAGAATCCCCCTAAATATCGAATAGTCATGTCTTCAAAACCCTCCTGATTACAAATAACCCTCAAATTAGGAAGAGACTCAAAGCTTTTCACCTTGGCTACAAGTGTTAGATCCATATTTTTATCAATGAAGCATTCCTCATCAATAACCATAACTGGAGTTTCTCCTGTTGCTTTCGCCCCATCTACTTTATTGTTTAGAACTGAGGCATAAGATTTATTACTCATCCTAGTATGTATCTTATCAGGTATATGTTCTTTATGCGGGTTTGCAGGAGGTTTATCCCCTCTTTGAAACCTCGCTAGGTTAAATCGAAGTCGGTAATTCCCCATCCAAATTGTGTTTAGGTTCCCAATTAATCGTTCAAGATTTTCAACCTTCACAAAACGCACAAAAGCAAATCTCTTACCCGCCTTGGACAATCGAGACGGAATGAATGCGTCCACAATGTGCCCGTAATGCTTACATGAGTCCCATATGTTTCGAGCAGTACATTCCGATGGGAAATTGGTAACAAAAAGGGAGTGTGATACCTGAGTTAGTAGATCCGCATTACTTCTTCCTTTAGCCGCCATTAAGCCTTCCTTCCGTGTCCTGATTAGATGCTAGGGGTTGTATTTGAGTGATGGTGGTGGTGGAGGTTGATGTTTGGGTGGTGGAATTGGGGGGTTGACGGATGGCAGGTGGTGGTGGTGGGGGGTGACGGTTGACTGGTGGGGGTAGGTAGGAGGGAGAATGTTTGTGAGTCTAGTTTAGTGATAGGAAATTTTCCTTTACTTATAAAACTTAAAAGTGTAACATGAAATCGTGTGCTCCATATCACATCATTAGGTATTAACAATTCTGATGATGAATTAACTATGTATGCTTAATTTATATGTGTGTTTATATGAAGTAGTAAGTTGACTATGAAAGGATTGTTCAAAAAAAAAAAAAAAGTTGACTATGAAAAGGTTATGCTCTACATTAATTAATAAATGGGCTAATAGCCTCTAAATTATCATAATTGTCATGATTTTCTTCTATATGTATCGAACAAATTATTTTGCTATTCTATGTACTAAACTTGCATTTTTAGGTGTGTTTTTTTTTTTTTTTTTACCATTTTACCACTCATTTTATTAACTCGGGAGAGCCAAAATACAAAAAAAAAAAAAAAAAAAAAAAAAAAAAAAAAAAAAAAAAATTGTTTGATACATATAGAAGGAAATCATTACAATTATGATACATTAACGTGTAATTAGCCCTTAGTAAATTGATGTCGTCTACGTACAATAATAAGCAAGTTGGTGATCGATATACGATTAGATATACCTAAAAGCCAGTTCTAGATCTTACAAAAATTATTCATCCAGGAAAGGATATATATGAAATTATGCCATTATTTTTTAGTGACTCAGATTTAACAACTTGTAAAATAACTGAAGAGACACATACAAAAAGCACATTCATGTTTCATTACAAACGAAGATCGTTAGCCCCGCGCTTTGCGGTGTGTGTTTAAGCATATGCTGTTATGACGTGATAGCAATATCGTTTTGAAAATAAAGTAAGAATATAAAGTTAAATAGGTTTAGGAGTTAATTCCACAAACCACGAATGTAATAAGATACAGAATATAAAATTTATTAAATATAAAGGTTAAGGGATTTGTTTGGCTTTTACCAACCAAGAATTACTGTTAATTAACAGTAACCCAAAGTTAATAAATGTTAATATAAGAATTCCCATTACGAGAAAATTATAATAAATAAGATAGAACATCGAGTTCATACCTTCATTCATGTCGTTATTGTTGCTGGTTGAGTTCATACCTCCTTTGATGTTGTTGTTGTTGCTGGTAGTGCCTGAGTTAGACATTAGAGTGGTAGGTGATAATTAAGAGTTTTAGTGAAGATTAACCAAATGTAGATGGGTATTTATATGAAGCAAAAGTTGAGTATCCACAATAGGATTTTCGACATATTGAGACGACCTAACGCAACGTCGTCTCTAATATATACTCTCTAATATATACTCGGATGTAAAATAAAATTACACATATAAATAACAATTGATGCATACATACGATGTAGGTTGGTAATATATATGACAAACATACTTCACAAGAAATAGCTTAAAAGATCAAACAATAATATCAGGCTCGTACCTTCATAATTGATGTTACTACTGAAAGATGGTAAGGATAATGAAGATAATTGTCGATTGATTTGATTGATTACATTGTACATATTTATAGCAATACTAGGAATATTCTATACTCGGGCTTGAGCCCGTTACATCTCTACAATATATTACGGGCTAACATTCCCCCGCAGTTCGAGTGGCGAAATCACGAAAGCTCGGACTGAAGATTAAAAGCTAATAAACAATAAAGTAAAACTAATAAATATTTGTTGATGAAGATATTGGACAGCAAGCGGAAGCACATCTTCAGCAGCAGGCAACAAAACGGATAAACCAAAGTATCCGTACCAAACAGGATAAACCAAAGTATCCTGACCAAATGGGATAAACCAAAGTATCCCTTACCAAACAGGATAAACCAAAGTATCCTGAACAAACGGGATAACCCAAAGTATCCCCTACAACTAAAATAAATGAAATAAACTAAGACTCAAAGGAAATGATAAGAAAACGAAAGTTGGTTCTAAACCTTCAACCCCCAAAGAACCTTCCGAACAAACGGGGCGTGTTTTTCCTTAGAAAAACATAAAGATCCATCGATTTTTTTTTTTTTTTTTTTTTTTTTTTTAAAGAGATAATAATACTTTAATAGTTTAATCACAAAATCTAAATATATCACTTCTCAAACACATTCACACGCCAATGACTTTTCATCCGTAGTTTCACACACCACCACAAGTTATAAAATAAATTTCATTCCACTTAACTACTTCCATCTCTATTTTCACGCCTCACCATTTATTATCTAACCAAAATTCCATAAACACCCCATCCGTACAACTCCTTCACCCTAAATGCCTCACATTGGCGACTGGGATCACATTTTTTGGGCGACTTATTTTTTTGTCTTTTTTGTAAAAAAATTTATTAAATACATTTTTGGTCCTTGTTGTTTGCTTGGTATTTTATTTTTAATCACTCTTTCTTTCTCTTTAATAAATAAAAACTAATCTTGCTAAAGTACAAGGACATAGGTCATGGATATACATGATTCAAAATACCAACACATGATACATGATTCAAAATACCAGCACAACAAGAATACCAGATTTGCAGCACATGATACATGAATACCAAATTCAAAATATATGATTAAGAATCTTATCCATCCTTTGAATAGCTCACTCAATAGTAAACGCCATAAGTCATGGATATACATGATTCAAAATACCAGCACATGATACATGATTCAAAATACCATCACATGATCTAATATAGCAGCTCATATTATCTACTCTCAAGATTTCAAAAGCTCCCTTTCTTTTTTCATCTTCTTCAAGATAACCCCGATACCACCATCCAGAAAACACAAATACAAAAATACCAGATCCGGTGGGATTGGATACTAACAATAGCTAGATTAAGTAAGCAAAATAAGATATATGTGTTTTACCGTCGGAAAACAAAAGGTGAGGCGGTGGTGGCTCTCGGTGGTGGTGGCAGGGGGCGGTGTTGGCGCTGGTGGTGAGGGGTGGCGTGTGGTAGCGAGTGGGTGGTACGAGGGAACTCGGGATAACCCGATCTACGTTTTCGTTAAGAAAAATATTTTTGGCCGGAAAAAATTATTCCGATGGCCGGAATCTCGCCGGAGAAGACGACCGGATGGGAGAGGTTGCCGGCAGTGTAGAGAGAGAAAGGATATGTATGTGTTTATATGAGAGAGAGATGATAAAAATGTGTATGTGTTTTATGTATTTATGTTTATGTGAAATACTTAGCAAACCACAAGGACCAAAAATGTATTTAACATAATTATTAACTTTTTTACAAAAAGACAAAATGGTCAAGTCGCCCAAGAAATATGGGTCCCAGTCGCCCAAGAAGTACACTTTGATAGTTGTACCATGAAAGTACAAGATGGGACCATGTATAGGGGACACATGTCACTATATTATATTATCCGCCCAAATTTTGGAGGCGACCTTCTCCCGTTGGGGTATTTGGAGAAAACAAGATTTTGTGGGTTATTTAGGGTGGAGACCATTGTACTTTTGGGGTATTTATGGAATTTTCCCCATTTTCAATCTCAAGTTTATTCGCTTTCTCTTTATTCACGCCACCCCATTTATAAGAGAAATGTAAAACTAGAGGTTTAACGGAACGACAGTTAGTAGGTGAGTAGTTTGTGGTGAAATGTAACACCCCCAAAATTTGATACAGCGGAAGACTCAACAAGCTTTCGGGGTGCTACGGGGATTGGTATCCAACACAAGACAATATAGAACGAGATAAAGTAAACATAATAAAAACACGACCAAAACGGGGTTTTAAGGTTTACATTTATCCCAACATACTTCAGAGTCAGGCCCAAAATAAAGTAACAATAGGTCCAAATTTAATTATCAGAGTTTAGAAAAACAGATCCATGAACCGTGTGCCTTGACCGAGCCTTCCATTCCAAGCATGCATCAACACTTAATTACCTGAGAAAACGTGCTAAAAGTCAGCTTTCGCTGGTGAGATCATAGGTTTAAATTCAACTAACAATATAGTGGACATATACGCAAAACGCTTGCTAGCTAGACTAAGGATTCGCTAAAAGCCTGCGGATACCCTCCGCTCTCAACATAACACACGGATACCCTTCCGTACTAACATAGATATTCGGGTAGCCCCCGCAATACCAATAATAACTCGGATAACCTCCGAAGTATTAATAACCTATAGGTGCACACTATAGTATCTAAATAAGTCAACCTTGAATAGTACACACGAAACTATGTGACTAAAGCTGACAATCCAAATAACCAAATAAGCCAACCTTGAATAGTACACACAACATATATGTGACTAAAGCTGACAATCCACCAATAACCAAATAAGCCAACCTTGAATAGTACACACAACATATATGTGACTAAAGCTGACAATTCATCAGTAACCAAATAAGCCAACCTTGAATAGTACACACAAAAGGTGTGACTAAAGCTGACAATATATCCTAGTCTATACGCATAGCAAGTTTAGAAAGAATATAAAAGCGATAATAGTCCACGTAAAATGATTTGCACGTTTCTCACCCCAATCGTTGAAAACATAGTTCAAGAGTAAAAAGTGGGGCTATGACTCACCTCAAGTCCAGAAATCAGCAATAAGAAATCGGTAGAGGTAAGACGTATAATAACTCAAAAGACGGCAACTACGGACTCGGCACGACCTAACAATATCAACTCGTTCAGAAATCATTTCCTCAATTTCAATATATTCCCAAACCCGGACGAGAATCCGTTTTATTTCCGAAAATCCATTTCGTATTAGTTTGGTGTATTTGCGTTTGGTATCCATACGGGTGGTGGGTCGACACAACTCAAACCAAGAAGTCACAACAAAAAGGATGATAAAACAATCTATAGGTCTAATATTAGCCCAATATATCATTTAAATAAATCATCGAAGCTTATCAAATCCGTCGATTTGGTAATCCCCCATATTTATTTACTTAATATACCATTCTAAGATTATACCCGAATCCTAGGTCACACATTGCACATAAAGTACTATAGGGTATATATCAAAGTTTAATAACTTCACTAACTATACCGTTAAGCTTACCAAATTCGTCAATTTGGCAATCTCACGAGATGCTTAGTAACTTATTATTCCCGTACATATACCACAACCTATGGGCGTCGTAGGATACGATACCCATTAATATACTCAATTTAAATAACTAAATAGCTCTTATTTAACCTGTCGATTAAATAAGTTACGTAGTTATCGAAAATGAATGTATTAATCGTCATATATCCGTGACAACACGAATGTCACAACCACTTGGACTCAAGTGACCACGATCCCGTATAACTCGATAGCTTTCCTCGTTTATTGAAAATATTATTTTATTTAATATTTATTCAACGTTAAAATTTCATCGTTATTTATAGTCGTTTAATTACAATAACGCTCCCGACATTTATTACACCACTTTCATAGCATAATATTTATCGTTACGTTATTGTTATAATATTACTCGTGATCGTTTTATTATTAATATACGCACTTGTATAAATATATATACGCTTTCACGTTTATATATTTATATAAACGTTTATATTATTAATAATATTATTACGAGTTTTATTAGTTGTGTTTAATTATAAATAATTATCGAGTCATACGAAATGGTCACATGTCCGAGTCATCACTCTCGGCTCATTGTCCAAGTCCAAAATAGAAATAATAAACAACACAACCAAGTACTCTATCTCCGTCCAACAACTTCCCAAAACACGTGCTACAACAATAGGGTCCGACTACGGCACCCAACTAACCTATCTCCGTCAATCTAAGTGACCGTCTCACAATCGGTCCCCATATCATTTTTCGTCAACACAACTCCAATATCAATAAACATTATATCATTCGTTCTCGGTTCCCAAGCAACGACAACAATAATTAAAATAACACAACAATAGCAGCAATGCTAATAATGAACAAGAAAAATTGTCAAGTATATAGATGTGTTCCGGGTCGATTTTACCAAGTCAACCCGTGCCGAGAGACCCACTTGGGTCTCGGCTACACCATGAGTCATGGGGGCTCAAAACCAATATCACTTCGGCCTTGGCTCATACGAGCACACTAAGCTGCCAAATGGACCATTATGGTCACGGCACACAAGAACAACAACAAGCATCCAAATGGGTCAATCAAATCCAAGCCAAAACCATACTCCAAGTAAACTACTACTTCTCGCTAAAAATTGACCACGAGACTAAAACCACCAAGAAAACCACATGGGCTCAAAATAATCACCAAGCCGAGAGCAAGGGCTCTCGGTTTCACTTCGACCAACACCAAAACACGTGAAACCCGGATACCAAACGATGTTCCTTTACGTTTTATTCAAAAACCCACTTGTATTACGTGTTTTAAATCAAAATAATCAAGAAAATCCAAAACCCATCAATATATACATCCGTATAATCACGGATCGATGCTCTCCAAGACAAGTTTACACTTGTTTTGGCGTTTGCTCACCTTCTTGTACCTTGAATCTCACGGATCTAGTGAAAACAATAATAATAGAATCGGATTAGCAAAGATTCGTGGTGTTAGGATGGGTTTTATGGCGCGTGTTATATGTCAAAAGAAAGAGAAAAAGATGATAAAGAAGATGGTGGTGGCGGTTTAATTGTGGGATCGGCGGTGTGATGGCGGCGGTTAAATAAGGGTGGCGGCTGCTAGGGTAGTGAAGAGAGAGGTGGGAGATGAAAGAGTAATATTTTTGTTTGTGTTTGTGTGGTGTGAGAACAGGCATCCAAGGACGATTTGTATTACTATTTTTTTTTTTCTTTTCTTTTGTAACAATAATAATATGAATAATAATAATAATAATAATAATAATGGGGTTAGTATGTTTAGGGTACGGTGGCTAGGTGTAAATTACACGGACCGAAACCCTTAACTTTTCAAAATATCTCGACATACCCAAACCGAGCTCGTTCCAAATTAATAAAAATCTCACGATACGTTAAATAACTAAATATATATAGTCGAGTCCGTCAACTCAAGACATAAAATTTTAGTTAGGTTATCTAGTGCCGGAGTCAACGTAGTGCCAAATAAAATCTCGAAATAAATACTCATCATATCGATAATCCAAATTCGAATTCATAAAATATTTTGGATATAATCAACCAAAATATTGGTTTTACCAGTTCGTTATGAATAAAAATTCCAAATATAAATTTATAAACGAACTTTAATGTAATGCGGGTTTTCAAAATGACTCCCTAATTTGCCAGTTGTCACATCCTCCCAGCCTCAGAAGGAAACCCGTCCCGGGTTTCACTCGGGAAAATTTATCCACGAAGTGAAAAGCTTCGGATATCTCTTCCAGGACTCGTCCTCACGTTCCCACGTAAATTCTGGTCCATGTCGGGAATTCCAACGAACCTTGACGAGTGGAATACGACTTCTCTTAAGTCGTTTAATCTCTCTATCCAATATCTAAATCGGCTCTTCCACCAAGTTCAATTTCTCATCAACTCGAATATCTTTCATCGGTATAGCCGGCATCTTATCAGAAAAACACTTCTTCAAATTACTAATATGAAACACATTATGAACTTTACTCAATTCATGTGGTAATTCCAACCTATAAGCCACGGGCCCAATTCTTTCTAAGATCGAGAATGGTCCAATGTAGCGTGGGTTGAGTTTACCACGTTTCCCGAAACGTATTACACCTTTCCAAGGCGAGACTTTCAGCATTACTTTGTCTCCAACCTGGAACTCTAAAGGTTTACGTCTCTGATCGGCGTAGCTCTTCTGCCTATCTCTGGCTGCTTGCAATCGATCACGAATCTGAGCTACTTTCTCAGTAGTTTCCAAAATCAGTTCAGGGCCTGTGAGTTGGCTATCTCCAACTTCTGCCCAACCAATAGGTGAACGACACTTTCTGCTATACAAAGCTTCGAATGGTGCAGCCTTAAGACTTGTGTGGTAGCTATTATTATAGGAGAATTCCGCAAAGGGGGTAAATACTTCTCCCAGCCTTTACCAAAGTCTATGATGCATGCACGAAGCATATCCTCCAAAGTCTGAATAGTCCTCTCACTTTGACCATCGGTTTGGGGATGATATGCAGTACTCATATCAAGTCTCGTCCCCAAAGCGGTTTGAAGTGATCGCCACAAAGCTGACGTAAAGCGGCTATCGCGATTAGAAATAATCGACATCGGAACTCCATGACGAGAAATAATTTCCTCCACATACAACCTCGCAAGTTTATCCACACTATCATCTTCACTAATTGCCAGGAAATGAGCAGACTTAGTCAATCGATCCACAATTACCCAGGTAGCGTCACAACCGCTAGCTGTCTTAGGTAATTTGGTAATAAAGTCTATTGTAATCCGCTCCCATTTCCAAACTGGGAGTTCTGGCTGCGTCAATAATCCTGACGGTCTTTGATGTTCTACCTTAACCTTAGAGCAAGTCAAACACTTACTAACATACAATGCTATATCTGCCTTCATATTTGGCCACCAATATAACTTTTTCAAATCCTGGTACATCTTGTCAGACCCAGGATGAATAGAGTATCTTGACTTATGCGACTCGTGCATAATCAACTCTCGAATTCCTTCATACAAAGGTACCCAACTTCGCTCTCTAAAACATAATATTCCATAAGAACGCTTAACAAATCCCTTCTCATTTTCTGCCATCCCAAATATTTTCTCAGCATGTCGATTTTCTGCTTTCAACGCTCCCGTTTGAGCTTCTAATATTTGAGACGGTAATGGCGATACGATAGTCATTCCTAATGACCTAACTCGTAACGGTGGGATTCTCTCCTTTCGACTAAGAGCATCAGCAACGACGTTTGCTTTACCAGGATGGTAGCGAATTTCACAATCATAATCGCTTAGCAACTCAATCCAACGTCGTTGTCTCATGTTAAGCTCTTTTTGGTCCAAACTGTGTTGCAGACTTTTGTGGTCAGTAAACACTACACACTTGGTTCCATACAGGTAATGTCTCCATATCCTTAAAGCAAAAACCACAGCACCTAACTCCAAATCATGGGTGGTGTAGTTTTTCTCATGCTTTTTGAGCTGTCGGGAAGCATACGCTATCAATTTCTCTCGTTGCATTAACACAGCTCCCAAATCTTTATGCGAAGCGTCACAATAGACGACAAAGTCCTTACTACCTTCAGGTAACACTAAGATAGGAGCACTACACAACATCTCCTTAAGCAATTGGAATGCTTCCTCTTCCTTATCTCCCCATCCATACTTAACACACTTTTGAGTCAATTTGGTCAACGGTTTTGCTATCTTCGAAAATCCCTCAATGAATCTTCGGTAATAACCGGCTAATCCCAAAAATTGACGAACTTCTGTTGGGGTCGTAGGTGCAGCCCAATCTTTAATCGCTTCAATCTTTAGCAGGATCCACATGAACTCCTTGTCTATCAATCACATGACCTAGAAATTGTACCGTCGGAATCCAAAATTCACATTTTAAAAATTTTGCATACAGTTTCTCCTTCCGGAGCAATTCTACGATAAGTCTTAGATGCTCCTCATGCTCCTTCTCACTCTTCGAATAAATCAGAATGTCATCGATGAACAAAATCACGAATTTATCTAAGTAAGGCTTACACACCCGATTCATGAGATCCATGAATATCTCTGGTGCGTTAGTCAACCCAAACGGCATCACCTGAAACTCGTAATGCCCGTAACGGGTTCTGAAAGCCGTTTTCAAAATATCTTCCTCGCGAACTCGAAGTTGATGATATCCCGATCTCAAATCGATCTTCGAATACACACACGATCCTTGAAGTTGATCGAACAAGTCGTCGATCCTCGGTAACGGGTATCGGTTCTTCACCGTTAACTTATTCAACTCTCTATAATCAATACACATACGAAACGATCCATCCTTCTTCTTCACAAATAAGACTGGGGCTCCCCAAGGTGAAGAACTTGGTCTTATAAGTCCCTTTTTGGCTAACTCCGCTAATTGCTTCGACAACTCTTCCAATCCAGTAGGTGCAAGATGATAAGGCGTTCGTGCTACAGGTGCAGCACCGGGTATCAACTCAATCTAAAATTCTACTTGTCTAGTAGGCGGGATTCCCGGCAAATCATCAGGAAATACATCAAGAAAATCACGAACTATAGGTACATCTCCAATGCACCTTTCCTTCTTCTCCTTCCCTCCTTTCTCAGAGATTCGAGCTAAGAAAAGGCAACATCCTTTTTCCGTTAGCTTCGGTAATTTAGTGCAAGATATGACCGCTAATCGGGATGGGCTCCTCAAACCTTTTCGATCTCCTTGTATATTTAGAATCTCCTTTCTGAAAGGCACACGCACGATCTTCCCATCGCAAAGTATGTGAGCACGATACTTCGACAACTAATCCATACCAATGATGACATCGAAACTTCCTAACGTGATGGGTAGAAGATCTATGTTGAAAGGACGATTTAGAAAGTTTGACGTGCAACCGCGAATGATAGTCCTAATCCTCTCTATGTTCCCATTAGCTAACTCTACATCATAACCAATTCCTAAGGCCATCAGGGGTTTTTCTAGTAAGGGTGCAAACGTAGTAGACACAAAACTTCTATCAGCACCAGTATCAAATAGTATGGAAGCATAACGATTATTGAGAAGGAACGTATCAGTAACGACGTTCGGATCTCCTCCTCTCTCGTTCCCGAGTGCATACACTCTCCCATAAGCAGCTCCAGCTTCCACACGTTGGTCCTCATTATCTTGTCGTCCACGGTTTGCTCCAGCTCTACGGTTTCCATGATTGTACCCATTACCACCCGATCCTTAATTTCCTCAGTTCCACGATCCTCTACACTCATTCCTATAATGTCCCTTCTTTCCACATCCATAACAAGTAACATTTGCCTTACTCATAGTTTCAGGAATAGCTTGAACCATAGCAAGGGGTCGTGCTCTACAATCCTTAGCTACATGTCCTCTCCTTGAGCAACTAAGACAAATCACATTACATTGTCCCGTATGATTCTTGTAGCAACGAACACACTTGGGTGCATCACCATTTTGGTTCCTTTTATCTCCATTCCCAATAGCTTAAGCCTTAGCAACAGCTTGTCGCTTGTTTCGGTGATCATTACCCTTAGGGTGATGGTCTCTCTTTCTCTTTCCATTCTTATCCTTATCAGCTTCTTCTAATTCCAACGAATCCATAAGTTGTTGAGCAATCGTGATTGCCTCATGGATGTTTGCAGGCCTAGCAGAAATCACATCATTTCTCGTAGCTACAGGCAACCCATCAGTATACCGCTCAATCTTTTGAGTCTCAGTTCTAACCATATCGGGGCAAACCAAGGCTAACTCTCGATAACGGCGATTGTAAGTTGTCATATCGGTACCTTTCACCTTATGGTTCCAGAACCCAATCTCCAGCTTCTTAACCTCATTTCTTGGGCAGTAAGTCTGAATCAGCACAGACTTAAATTGCTCCCAAGTCTTAGCATAAGCCACATCACTCTCAACCGAGTTACGGTAATTGTTCCACCAAGTTAAAGCTTCATCCTTGAAAGTAAAAGAAGCAAATTTTATCTTCGCATTCAACTACTGACATTAAACGCTAGCTCAGTCTTCTCTATCCACCTGACCAAGTAGACCCCTCCTTCAGTTCCACCAAACTCAATGGGTCCACAAATTTTTAAACTCCTTGTAGTTACATCCGTTAGCACGAACAGGTGGAAACGTTCCAGCATAATTGTTGGAATGATTTGACTCAGCTAGTAGCTCAGCAACTCGTTGTTCCACAAGTTGATTGATCATTACTTGATCCACAGTAGGTGCGTTAAGTGGAACATAATCATTTGTCTCCCTGAACATCAACATTTTGATTCCTGTCGTTGCGATTAGTAGTGTCCAGGTTCTCAGGAGTAGGGGTTTCAACATTTCGAGTAGGACGGCGTCCTCGACGACTAGGGATAGTCGTTGCAGAACCAGTTCTGGTAGCTCTAACAGGGTTTCGTCGTGCAGCCATTAATATAATACTAACACAATATCAACCACGCAAATAAGACACAAGTCTCCATGTACGCCAACAATCATAAAATATCATACGACTTCACCATCGTCCATAAGTAGCGATCAATACATCGTTCCATACTACCAACAGGCATAATAGATACTAATCGTTCCATACGAGACGAACGTACAATCCGAATATCATGACATAAGAGATATAATAACTAGCTCTCCTAACCAAATACTCCTTGGCTTATGTAGCAACACAACAACCTGATTCCAAATCGATCTAGCCACGATGCTGGCGCAGACTCCTCAACTCCGCAACAAACTCAACAATAAACTCAGCAATGACCATCTCAAGTCGGTCAGACATCCGCGAGATCCTCTCGCCCTGTGCAGTAATCTGAGCCCACATCCTACCAGTCTCACCTAACTCTGCATGCTCAGCAGAAACCTCAGAAGGTGCATCCGGCGCCACAAGACTACCAGGTGGTGAACCAAACACAAACGGATGATCAGGTGAAACCGGTTCTAACGGATGTATCGGGGAATCGGGCTTCGCAGAATCAACTGAATGTGCTAGCGACCCATCATCATCAGGCATATCCTCCTCCTGAGGATCATTCTCTTCCCAATCCTGAGGGTCATCATTCTCTTCCTCATCTTGAGGGTTATCATTCTGCTCACCCGCGTACTCCTCGTCGAAGGGGTACTCCATCACTCGTCATCTCCGAGCAGGCGAACCACGAGGCGATAAAGTCGGCGACTTAGGGCGACAATGCGGCGATAAAGTAGCAGTGGCTGAACGCATGACCATCACGTATGGGTCATCAGGGGCCATAGTGATCTACGAAGGGCGATGCATACTAGCAATAACAATTCTTAACAACAACACGTGCAAGGAGGCTATTATTTGTGACAACGGCGTAGGGTAGGTGTAAGTGTTTCAAAACAACTAAAGCGCGAACTTAAAATATCGCATCAAAAATCATCATAAAATCCCAATTATATAATCTCAGTAAAGAGTTTCAAATACCGCATTACTAAAATCATTCATAAAATAATCAAGCCATATAATTCCTCAAAACGCATATAATTCCTCAAGACGCATATAATTCCTCAAAACGCCATCATATCACTAAATCAATAAATCTCAAATCCTCAAATCATCTCAAGAATCCCAAATCTAACAATCATCTCAATAATCTCATAATACCTCAATAATAACAATGATGCTTCGGCTTGGCTGGCTGGCAGGCAATGGTCGGGGATCGTTTTCTATAAAAATCGGTTATAGTTTAGGTGTTTATTTACCTAGTTCTCTATAACCTTGGCTCTGATACCAATCTGTAACACCCCCAAAATTTGATACAGCGGAAGACTCAACAAGCTTTCGGGGTGCTACGGGGATTGGTATCCAACACAAGACAATATAGAACGAGATAAAGTAAACATAATAAAAACACGACCAAAACGGGGTTTTAAGGTTTACATTTATCCCAACATACTTCAGAGTCAGGCCCAAAATAAAGTAACAATAGGTCCAAATTTAATTATCAGAGTTTAGAAAAACAGATCCATGAACCGTGTGCCTTGACCGAGCCTTCCATTCCAAGCATGCATCAACACTTAATTACCTGAGAAAACGTGCTAAAAGTCAGCTTTCGCTGGTGAGATCATAGGTTTAAATTCAACTAACAATATAGTGGACATATACGCAAAACGCTTGCTAGCTAGACTAAGGATTCGCTAAAAGCCTGCGGATACCCTCCGCTCTCAACATAACACACGGATACCCTTCCGTACTAACATAGATATTCGGGTAGCCCCCGCAATACCAATAATAACTCGGATAACCTCCGAAGTATTAATAACCTATAGGTGCACACTATAGTATCTAAATAAGTCAACCTTGAATAGTACACACGAAACTATGTGACTAAAGCTGACAATCCAAATAACCAAATAAGCCAACCTTGAATAGTACACACAACATATATGTGACTAAAGCTGACAATCCACCAATAACCAAATAAGCCAACCTTGAATAGTACACACAACATATATGTGACTAAAGCTGACAATTCATCAGTAACCAAATAAGCCAACCTTGAATAGTACACACAAAAGGTGTGACTAAAGCTGACAATATATCCTAGTCTATACGCATAGCAAGTTTAGAAAGAATATAAAAGCGATAATAGTCCACGTAAAATGATTTGCACGTTTCTCACCCCAATCGTTGAAAACATAGTTCAAGAGTAAAAAGTGGGGCTATGACTCACCTCAAGTCCAGAAATCAGCAATAAGAAATCGGTAGAGGTAAGACGTATAATAACTCAAAAGACGGCAACTACGGACTCGGCACGACCTAACAATATCAACTCGTTCAGAAATCATTTCCTCAATTTCAATATATTCCCAAACCCGGACGAGAATCCGTTTTATTTCCGAAAATCCATTTCGTATTAGTTTGGTGTATTTGCGTTTGGTATCCATACGGGTGGTGGGTCGACACAACTCAAACCAAGAAGTCACAACAAAAAGGATGATAAAACAATCTATAGGTCTAATATTAGCCCAATATATCATTTAAATAAATCATCGAAGCTTATCAAATCCGTCGATTTGGTAATCCCCCATATTTATTTACTTAATATACCATTCTAAGATTATACCCGAATCCTAGGTCACACATTGCACATAAAGTACTATAGGGTATATATCAAAGTTTAATAACTTCACTAACTATACCGTTAAGCTTACCAAATTCGTCAATTTGGCAATCTCACGAGATGCTTAGTAACTTATTATTCCCGTACATATACCACAACCTATGGGCGTCGTAGGATACGATACCCATTAATATACTCAATTTAAATAACTAAATAGCTCTTATTTAACCTGTCGATTAAATAAGTTACGTAGTTATCGAAAATGAATGTATTAATCGTCATATATCCGTGACAACACGAATGTCACAACCACTTGGACTCAAGTGACCACGATCCCGTATAACTCGATAGCTTTCCTCGTTTATTGAAAATATTATTTTATTTAATATTTATTCAACGTTAAAATTTCATCGTTATTTATAGTCGTTTAATTACAATAACGCTCCCGACATTTATTACACCACTTTCATAGCATAATATTTATCGTTACGTTATTGTTATAATATTACTCGTGATCGTTTTATTATTAATATACGCACTTGTATAAATATATATACGCTTTCACGTTTATATATTTATATAAACGTTTATATTATTAATAATATTATTACGAGTTTTATTAGTTGTGTTTAATTATAAATAATTATCGAGTCATACGAAATGGTCACATGTCCGAGTCATCACTCTCGGCTCATTGTCCAAGTCCAAAATAGAAATAATAAACAACACAACCAAGTACTCTATCTCCGTCCAACAACTTCCCAAAACACGTGCTACAACAATAGGGTCCGACTACGGCACCCAACTAACCTATCTCCGTCAATCTAAGTGACCGTCTCACAATCGGTCCCCATATCATTTTTCGTCAACACAACTCCAATATCAATAAACATTATATCATTCGTTCTCGGTTCCCAAGCAACGACAACAATAATTAAAATAACACAACAATAGCAGCAATGCTAATAATGAACAAGAAAAATTGTCAAGTATATAGATGTGTTCCGGGTCGATTTTACCAAGTCAACCCGTGCCGAGAGACCCACTTGGGTCTCGGCTACACCATGAGTCATGGGGGCTCAAAACCAATATCACTTCGGCCTTGGCTCATACGAGCACACTAAGCTGCCAAATGGACCATTATGGTCACGGCACACAAGAACAACAACAAGCATCCAAATGGGTCAATCAAATCCAAGCCAAAACCATACTCCAAGTAAACTACTACTTCTCGCTAAAAATTGACCACGAGACTAAAACCACCAAGAAAACCACATGGGCTCAAAATAATCACCAAGCCGAGAGCAAGGGCTCTCGGTTTCACTTCGACCAACACCAAAACACGTGAAACCCGGATACCAAACGATGTTCCTTTACGTTTTATTCAAAAACCCACTTGTATTACGTGTTTTAAATCAAAATAATCAAGAAAATCCAAAACCCATCAATATATACATCCGTATAATCACGGATCGATGCTCTCCAAGACAAGTTTACACTTGTTTTGGCGTTTGCTCACCTTCTTGTACCTTGAATCTCACGGATCTAGTGAAAACAATAATAATAGAATCGGATTAGCAAAGATTCGTGGTGTTAGGATGGGTTTTATGGCGCGTGTTATATGTCAAAAGAAAGAGAAAAAGATGATAAAGAAGATGGTGGTGGCGGTTTAATTGTGGGATCGGCGGTGTGATGGCGGCGGTTAAATAAGGGTGGCGGCTGCTAGGGTAGTGAAGAGAGAGGTGGGAGATGAAAGAGTAATATTTTTGTTTGTGTTTGTGTGGTGTGAGAACAGGCATCCAAGGACGATTTGTATTACTATTTTTTTTTTCTTTTCTTTTGTAACAATAATAATATGAATAATAATAATAATAATAATAATGGGGTTAGTATGTTTAGGGTACGGTGGCTAGGTGTAAATTACACGGACCGAAACTTTTAACTTTTCAAAATATCTCGACATACCCAAACCGAGCTCGTTCCAAATTAATAAAAATCTCACGATACGTTAAATAACTAAATATATATAGTCGAGTCCGTCAACTCAAGACATAAAATTTTAGTTAGGTTATCTAGTGCCGGAGTCAACGTAGTGCCAAATAAAATCTCGAAATAAATACTCATCATATCGATAATCCAAATTCGAATTCATAAAATATTTTGGATATAATCAACCAAAATATTGGTTTTACCAGTTCGTTATGAATAAAAATTCCAAATATAAATTTATAAACGAACTTTAATGTAATGCGGGTTTTCAAAATGACTCCCTAATTTGCCAGTTGTCACATGAAAGTAGGTGCGCTGATTGATGGTGAGATGCACGGACGGAAGGACCTTGGTTGGGGTAGCATGGTGGTGGTCGGAAATGGGGATCTGGTTGTTGGTGACGTGAAGTGTTGGGGTTTTGATGTTGGTTGGAGTGGATGATATGCGGCAGTAGGGAAAATGAAAAATAAAGGAAGCCCTCCGAACCTCCGGCATGTAGCCGGCGGCCGGAGGCAACGGCGGAAGATTAAAGTGGCGGAAAAAATTAGGGTTTAGGGACGGGATTGTTTAGTTCTCTGATACCATGAAAGATGGTAAGGATAATGAAGATAATTGTCGATTGATTTGATTGATTACATTGTACATATTTATATTTATAGCAATACTAGGAATATTCTAGACTCGGGCTTGAGCCCGTTACATCTCTACAATATATTACGGGCTAACAACTACCACTTGTAGTGCTTGAGGAAGGCATTGCACCTATGTGTTTCAAGTTGTTTAATCAAAGGAAATGAAAGAAATATGAAGAGAATCTATAGAGACTTTTGTGTTCTTTAATACTCCGTCTCAAAATAGAAACATAACATTTATTTTGGGACAAAATGAGTAATGTTTAGGGAAGGAGTTGAAAAACGTTATCGTTAAATAATTTAGATGTAAACAATATTGGGTTGATACCTTCTTCAGTGATCTCGTTGTTGTTGTTGGTAGTGCCTGAGGAATCCATTTGAGCGGTTGGCATTAATTTTGAGTTCAAAGGATGATCAATCGGTGCTCTAGATTTTTACTTATAATTAGAAGCAAAGATTTATAGTCATTTGTGCGAGGAAAAAACTTAATAATAATGAATTAGTATTTGTGGATATATATTCAAGTAGAGTTAGCAAGTTGGTCGATGATAGATTTATGCATATATGTTTTAAAGCCAGTTTTTATATCCTTAAAAATGATATTATTAAAAATATATAAAGCGGCACATACAAAAAAATTATATAATGAAAAAAATCCCTTGTTAGCAAGAAATAACAAAGATAATAAAACAATATTAGGTTCATACCTTCTTCAGTGATCTCATTGTTGTTGTTGTTGTTGGTAGTACCTGAGGAACCCATTCAAAAGGTTGTCATTAATTAAGTGTTCAAAGGAAGATCAATCTACGCTTTAGATTTTTACTTATAATTAGAAACAAGTATATAACTACCCACAATTATATTTCGAGATTTGCTACAGAAATGATGAGATCATATTTGGAAACATAGTTATTTAAGATATGCTTAAAAAACACGCAGTGAGTTGTTGTTAGCAAATCCCAAACAATATTATGTTAATACCTTGTTGTTGCTGGTAGTGCCTTAGGAAGTCATTAGAGTGGTTGACATTAATTAAGAGTTCAAAGGAAAATCAATCTATGATTCAGATTTTTACTTATAATTAGAAGCAAATATTTAACTACCCACAATTATATTTTATTATTTTGTGATGAGGAAAAAACTTAATAATAATGAATTAGCATTTGTGGATATATATTCAAGTTAGGGCTGAGCACCGCAGGTTCAAAACCGAACCGGACCGACGAAACCGACCGAACCGACAAAAACCGAACCGGACCGACGGCCCGTTGGTTCGGTTTCGGTTCCGGTTTTTCATGAATTTCGGTTTCGGGTCGGTTCGGTTCGGTCCGGTTCGGCCTAAAACCGACAAAAACATGCCAAAATACACATGGACCGACAAACCCGAACCGAACCGACGAAAACCGAACTGAACCGACGGCCCGTCGGTTCGGTTTCGGTTCCGGTTTTCGATGAATTTCGGTTTTCGATTTTGTCGGTTCCGATCCGATGCTCAGCCCTAATTCAAGTTGAGTTAGCAATTTGGTCAATGATAGATCAACATATATGTATATATTTCAAGCCAGTTTTTATATCAATGATCTTAATTATTAAACAATGCGCAAAACCAAAAAGTAAAAATAGTATGTACTGGTAATATATAAAGCGGCACATACAAAAAAGTCATAGAATACCTTGGTTATTCATGATCAAATCCCGTAGCAAGAAATAACAAAGAATTTAGGGGCTATTTGGTTCAAGTATATTGGAGGAATTCTATGAAATTTGCAATTTAAATCACTTAAAATATTGTGTTTGGATAGGATAATGGGAGTATTAAATTGCTAATAGTAAGTATATTATAATTCTCACAAGACGGAAGGCATTTAAATTTCTAACTAACACATGTTGTACTTGTGGGTCCTACCAAGCAATAAGAGCCGTATACTTGCAAACATTTTTTGTTTGAACCTGTCAAAAACTTGAAATGGAGCCAACCAAGACCTAGGGGTGTGCATCGGGCCTAAACCGACTCCGACCCGTCCCGACCCGACAAGCCCGACTCCCCGATTTCGCCGGAATTGCAAACCAAATCCCGAACCGTTTGATAGTCGGGATCAGAATCGGGCCGGCGGTTTGGTCGGGATCGGGATCGGGTGTCGGTTTTCTTCCCGTTCCGACCCGTCCCGTCCCGACCCGACTCCCGATTTCGCCGGAATTGCAAACCGACTCCCGAACCGTTTGATAGTCGGGATTGGAATCGGGCCGGCGGTTTGGTCGGGATCGGGCCGGAAAACGGGCGGCGGGCGGTTTTGCTCACCCCTACCAACACCCCACCGTAAAATAAACAAAAACAATAATATATATACTTCTAAAACATGTGGCCCCACAATATATTTTCATTAACTTGAAATTGAGCCAACCAAACATGTAAAGTCATTTTAGATACTAGCATTATGAATTTCACACTTTACATATATTCAAATTCCACAATTTAAATGCGGTGAACCAAAAGTCCCCTTAGAATAATATTAGGGTCACAGCTTCTTTGATGTTATACATGCAAGTGGTTTTAAAGGAAGCCATTAAAGTGGTAGGTACTCCGATCCCATTATAAGGATTTTACCTAATTTTTGTACTGAACCAAGCTAGCATTTACATTTTGGTCACTTATTTGAACTGTAATAAGTAATGTTAATTTTGACACCATCGATTGCTATATAGCATTACTCAATGTCATTGAACTGTAATAAGCATTTACATTTTGGTCACTAATTTTTGTACTGAACCAAGTGATTTATGCATTAGGCATATTTTTAGGCTTGTGTTGTAGGTCTAAATAACATTACTCAATGTCATTTTCAGCCGTTGGATGCAAACGAGTTATTGCTCTGCAACCATTCTAGCTAAACCGACACCAACTTTTCAACTCCCACATGCAGTAACACTTTAAACAAAACTCATTATCAACTTCCAAAAATTCCTCTTTTTTTAATGGCGTAACATAAGTTTTGATTGAATTTGGTTTTCATACATGGTAGTCACAAAATGAATAGTTGTGAACCTTAACAATGAACTTGTGAAATAATTCTTAACGGGGGGTATAGAACACAATCGGAAACTTGTGGACTCTCGAGAAGTGACTATCATAAATAGTTACAGAGGATGACTTCAGTTATGTAGCATTTTGGTTTAGCATGAACGACATATGATTTCAGTTACAAAAAATGACTTCAGTTATGTAGCATTTTGGTTTTGCTTGAGCGACATATGACTTCTGTACTTGTATAATTTAAGATAATCCGGACACCCTTAGGTCACGAGGTTTTACAAAAAAATCTGATTAAAAAAACAAAAACAATATAAACTTGTCTCGATATATAAACCAGTGGAATAATGAAATACTCACTACAACAAAATAGCTAACTTTTCACACTTTTTAAAGCATATTTTCACATTTTAAAGTGTGAGGAGTTGAAAAATTCACACCTAGCTTGTGTGTGAACCATATGGGTGTAGCAAATAATTTCACACTTCTAAATGTGAAGATTTATAAAAAGTTCACACTTTTAAGTGTGATGATTTTGAAACAATTCTTCACACTTTTAAATGTGAGCTTTTAATCCTTCACACTTTTAAGTGTGAGGATTTGGAACAATTTAATACAAGAAAATTTGCCTTTAGCGACAATAAAGTTTTGTCACTAACAGTTTACAAGTCATCACTAATGCCAATTAGGGTCGCCACTAGTTGTCACTATAGCTTCGTCACAAATTATATTAGTGACAACATACAAAACTCTACATGACACATACAAAAAAAAACTGTAAATATTGTAATAATAGAAACTTAATAACTTCCATTAAAAGCACGTCACTAATAATATTAATACAAGCACGTCGCTAATAGTGATATAATGTAACACAAGTAGTTGTGGATAGTTCTTTCTGCTCCCGCAACACATAAGTCAAAATTGGTGCAGTTTCACCACCTAAAGAGCGTCCAACAATCTGCATCCAACATTAACTCGTTAAACATATATATAAGAAAATAAAGGATTATAGCAATAATGACAATCGAAAAAAGTTTACTATTATCTTTATCTTTATCTTTACTACTATATAATGTATTTGGGACTATTCTATAATTAGAAAGGCTTAAAAATTCAGACTTTTATTTACTAATTATAGAAACAACCACTCCTAACAATCACCCCCAACAATTTATAATCACTTCAACAACCACCCCCAACAATTTATAACCACCTCAACAACCACCCGAACAACCACTTTCCACCACCCCACCTCCCTCCTCTTCACCCCAACAATCTGCCCCCGCATCGCGCGGGCACCATTCTAGTTAATAATAATAGGGACAAAATAACAACCTGGATTTTAAGTTAAAACTGATTTCCGTCAAAACAAGTAATGTTGTAGGGTGGGTCACAAGGTTGGGTTGGGCTGGCTTGATTAGCTGAAAAAAATTTCAATTTCATAAATAAGCATTATAGCATTAATGACCATCGAAAAAGTTTACTATTATTACAGTGTGTCAATTTCTACCCATTCGACCCATTAACAAGAAAATATCACCCGAATTGACCCCTTTTCACATAGATGGGTTATAATGGTCTAAAGGGGATCTGAGAATCTATATTGCTGGCTTGTGTCAGCTTATTTTTCTCACACTCCTGAGATTACTTTTTGCTGCAAACTAAAATGATTTGTTCATGAAATAAATAGTGGACTATTACTGTGGTCTTCAGTTGTGTTATAAAGGACATACATAGCATAAAAGATTCTACTTCTCAGTTCTTACTATGCTTAAACCATTTAATAATACACTCAAATGAAGTATCTACTGATGGTCTAGAGCAAATTTACATGTTTAATTTCACATAAAGATCAAATTTATAGCTGCAAATTCCATTTTGTGAAAAAATGTCTCAATTGGTAATACTAGTCCCTTACTTCCTTGCTTAATTCAAATTGTAAAGAAGCTTTTTTATAATTCCAAGAACAGTAGTAGTTTATATTTGCTAGTCACTTATTTGTATCTTTAGCTAGTCATTATATTTGCTAGTCACTTTTTTGTATCCTTAGCTACATCTCATGAATCATGGTCCCCTGATAGGCTGATACCAGTTACCCCACACTCCGGCAATGAGCACAGTAAAAATCTAGAAGAAGCAATACTATTCCGTGTTATTGTGTTACTACAGCTGCCAGTTGTAATCTTATGTATCCAGAACTTAAAAAGCTAGTAGATTATCCATGCACGATAGGGATAGGTATAAAATCACAATACATCAGTTGCTATGTCTGACATAGTTTATTCAATGAGTGATTCTGCTCATGACTAGTGTACTTGAATAGTTGAATTGTCATTGGTCTAAAGTTATACAGGTAACCTGAGTTATGGGTGATAAAACTGATAGCTAATTTGGCTTAGCTGTGAATAGTTGTTCAGACTAGACTAGTAAGGGCAGACAGAGGACATTCTATCACCAAATAACCTCCCAACCTAAACAATTGTGGTAAGATAATGATAGCTGTGCAGGTCATGTGGCAAATATATGATAACACCACAACATCGAGTAAGAACATGGTAAGCTATTAACAGGAATTTAATATATGATAACACCACAACAAAAATGTAGTTATTGGCGGGATTTTAGTCCTGACGATACTGGAATGATACTAAAACATAATTGCCACGAAACATAATGAATAGTTAACTATACTTGATCAAAAAAAGCATGATAGTAACTGATAAAATAAAGGCAAGCATTCAATAGACTTTGATATCAAAACTAATACTTCACAAATGGTCATTATAAGTTACAAAATCAATATGGTTTTCAGGGAAATTGAGTTTGTTTTTGGTAACAACACTTCTACAGTTTCATAAGTGTATCCTTGTTTCAGTCATAATAAAGATTATATTCCTCTGATCCTAATAAACTCATGTACGATCAGACGAATCAATATAATTAAACATTAGGATGGACAGAATACATTAATTGCCAGTAGCCCCAGTAGCCTGAGTGCTTCAATACATCAATTAATCCACAATAGATGAGTGCTTCGATTCTCAAGTTTGCAGTAACCATCAGAACTTAATTCAACACAAGACAAAAACTGAGAAGAAGCAAGAAAACAATGTCGATAATATGTGTTCCACGTACCTGAAGTGCACATTAGTTACTTAGAGAATGCAGAAACTCTTCACTAGCATTTTCGGTAATAAGCTTCGACATTGCATCTGGATTCGGATTAAGAATCTACAACACAAAATACAGATTAATACCATATGGTTGAGTAAGCCACACCACACTTACCAATGGCAGTAGATCACTCATTCAAGAGGAACATGAAGAAACGAATAAAATAGGCAAGACATATTGAAAGATCGACTGGAATACCTGTGGTATGTAAAATCGAAAGTCTATTAAAAACTTGACTCATTACAGAAAATATCAAATTAGTAACAAGTTATTGTTGGTTTCATCTTTTAGGGTAAAAGGCTTTTATGTAGTAACTAAGATATTCCATGAGTAACAGAATCATAGCTTTAGTCTAATACAGATAGATAATGACAATGACCTTTAATGGCAACCACTTCAAATAATAAATTTGGACATTCACTACATACCCTACTTGAGATTCCTAGATCCGCCACTGATCGCACATTCACATCAATCAGTACTCAAAATATCAAAAACACATCAAACAATGACAGTAGCATCAAACACCTTTCGCTGATGGACATTTCATCAAACACGTATCACATCTAAAGTCAGTACATTCTCTAACGGACATTTCATCAAACACCATTCGTGCACAACCTAAATCGCCATACTAAACCGAGCTTCAAATCATAGCAACACGTAACACCTAATTCACATGACTAACACCTATACAACTCAGTAATAATAATCAAGTCATCTACAAATTCAGTAATATTAATAACTAAATCAACTCACGAATAAGTAAATACATGAGACTGAATACAGATTTGAGAGATCTCCGATTCACTTCGAGCTGAATGAATTGGTGGAATCACTAAATCAACTCAGTAATATACCTCAAAATCCGAATGAATTGGTGGAATCAATAGCAAAATCGAGACGTTAGGGTTTTTGTTACTGAATTTGTGGAATGAATTGGTTACTGATGTAGTGATGTGGAATGGATTGGATATTTTGGGTTCTAGTAATACAGATATACAGATATGAATTGGTTTCAAAATTAAACAGATATTTATTTTTTATTTTTTTAAGCGCCTTTTTTTATACACAAAACATCACACTTTGTATAAGGGTGAGGTTTTTTAAGTAATAATAATTTATCTTTTCACAATTTTAAGTGTGACACAAAAAATTAGTTGCTTCACACTTAAAAGTGTGAGGTTTTTTTGATAGTTCCTCACATTAAAAAGTGTGAAGACAATATAATTATGTTAGCTCACATTTATAAGTGTGAGCTTTTGTTTTCGTTTTTTATGACAAATCATGTTTATCACAATTATTAGTGAGAATAATTTTTACACACTTATAAGTGTGAATACCTCTACAAATAAAGTTCACTTTTCATTAAGTGTGAACAAAAAAGTGTGTACAAATGTTGTAGTGACTATTTAACAATACAAGCTGTTAATAAAACAAGTGGAGAAGTTAAGGTTTTCGAAGCAGTTGTGGTTGTGAAACCGTGGCTAAGGAAGAAGGAGTTGGTCAAGTTTGCTCCGTCTCAAAAGACGATAACGATTTTGCAGCCAGTTTGGTGTGTTAGGTTTAATCTTGAATAAGTATTTTAGTATTTTATTAGTACTTTAGTATTTGAATAAATAAGTTAGTTTGAATTGGTATTTTGTTTGAACGAGCTTTATGCAACTGATATGCACGTTGGGTAGTTACCAGGTTTCTAGGTAGACTAGTACTAAATGTTCCTTTCTTGTATTCTTGTAAGGCTATATGTAGCCCTTTCCTTTTGTTGAATAAAGTAAGCATTTCAGTAGTACTTCACTGTAAATCTCCTTTATATCTCTTCCATATATAAAGTGTTTTCCACATTTAGTGAGTTGTGCTAGCTGAATTCTACATGGTGAGGGGGTAGCTTTGTATAATGTGGACTTTGTTTTTGTTAGTTTGGTGTAGTTTTGGTAGTTTAATATGAGAGCTTAGTGAAATGTTTAATAAACCGGTAACGGTAACTTCTTATTTAGTTTCAATAATAGTCTTGTGTTTGCGGTTTTCCTAACCGCGGTGTCTGATGTTTTGGTTGACTACGGGGTTTGAGCAATCGCTTGAATCTCACCTCAGAAGGTTGACATGATCACTTCAGATATGTTTGCACAGTGCGTGATTTGAACCTGAAACTTGTTATATTTTTTGCGTTTTGTTATTGATTGCAGTGATGTTTTTGACATTTAGTTTCCCTAATAATTCTGACTGTCTTGGTCAGTTACCGGTGTTGAAGCTGAAAACCAACAAGTGAACATCGAGTATCAAGTGAACATTAAGTAGCATGTGAACAGTAAGTATCATATACATGAACAAACATAATGCAGATTAATTAGCTGAGGGGAACTTCAGCCTATGAATGTGCTGATTTGGCTTGTGTTTTATCTCAAATAGGTTGAAGGGAAAACTAGGATTTGCTGTATAAGAACAAGTTGCACGGGTTGAAGTCGTCGCACTGTACACATACAACCTCAATCCTGAACTGATAAAAAGTCAAATTTTGCTAGAGGGTCAGACTTGCTCATTTCGACCCGTACTAAAAAATCACTGTTTCAACCCAAATACATTGACTCGTAACCAAACGTGCACGTTTTCTTATTCGAATACTAGAATCATCAATCTCTTATATGCATAGACAGACATGAGTAAACATACACGAGTAGAATTTTGAAAAACATTAATTAACCTACTGGCACAAGGTGTCGTATCGCCAGCAGGAGCTGGGTTTCGTAGAAGCCAAAACGGAACACGACGATGCCATAGTAAAATATGTATACATAGTATAAGAAAAAATGTGGATTACTCGTAATATCACACATCACTAATTAAACAAGACAGTGTCAATTTAGCACGAAATTTTATCTTTTATAATCATAGAATGTAAATCGGGGTATCACTAGTGATCAAACGATAGTTATAATCAACAACCGTTTCTCACAATAGTTTACACAATCTCAAATTATAAAATAAAGTATTAACATAGGAAATATTAATAACGGTAATCATGTTTATCAGGCCCTTTTCTTTTTGTTGGCATTTGCACTTGATTGCCAATCTTTTTCCTTACCAAATTATCCATGACCATATGTCGAAGATATAAGTTCCGCAAGCAACGGAAACTGTAATGTCACGAACGAAGCAATTGGTAGGCATGCTAATCCACCTATTGGAATCAGAATCCATGCTTTTCCTTGTCCAAACATAATATATAATGCTGCACTAAAGGCTATCATCATGGTTGTCACGGACACAAATAACATCACAAGACCAATTATTAATCTCTTCGGCAACTTGTAAAGAAAGTCCTCATATGTATAACGTGCTGTGAGAATCGATAGAAACCACAACAAGGAAGTGATGGATGTGAACAACGAGATTGCATCTGAGATTGCAAATATGATTAAGCTTGCTTCCGTTTCATAAATTGGTTTCCCAGTGGCACTATCGTTTCCGCCAGGTACAGTAATTGCAGCCGCAAAAACTATTGTGATGATGAGAGCTGCCGTGATCGTGTATGAATCGGCTGTCTTTTTCATCCACTCTTCCCCATCCTTTCTTAGCTCCTTGTGCTCTTTTCTAAATACCATCATTGGTGTCTCTTTATTTTTGTTCAGTTCTCGTGTTTGTGTTATTTCCACCACTTTTTTCACTTCCTGTAGTTCAAATTATATTCAACCAAGTAAATAAAACTAAACAACGGAAATCCTCTATTACTCGTAGTATGGTAATAAGTATTGAGAAAGTACATTAAGAAACACTATGCTTTAATCTAGAGAAACAAGCTCGCCTCAAACCACTGTAACCCTCGCTGCATCTGTAGAGCTGCACCGGAAGTGACATTAAGTTTATCTATATGAGCCAAACGTCCAGCCAAGTGCAATATGTTGTTACCATCACTGTCTTTGGATACCAAAAAAATGGATTTGGCGTCACTTATATCATGTAGAATATAGCTGAAAATCTTTTCGCTTCGGTTCAAGACTAATAATTGATATATATCATGCCCATCTTTTTCGGATGCATATAATATCTTTAAATATGTGTACAACACATCTATTGCTTCAACGGTGTTGTTTTCCACAGCTAAACAAAATGGAGAGCTATTAAGACGTTCACAACAACAACAACAACGAACCCAATCCCGCCGGAGCAGGGTATGAGGGAGGTAGAATGTAGACAGGTCCTACCACTACCCCAGGATAACCTAGGGATAGAGAGACTGCTTCCAATGAGACCTCCGGCAAGTGTAGGTGTGCGGGTGAAAAGGACAAGCAAAAAGAGCAAAAGGACAGTAAACAACAAGCAGAAGCAAGGCAAACAAAAACAAGAAACACAAACAAAAACGCACGGGGCCTATAGGAACGGGAAAGCAAAAGCAAGACAAAGCAGGCAAACCTAGGAAGCAACAAAAAGCAAGGCAAAAGCAACGCATGGGGCCTAAAACAAAGGCAAAAGGGGGACCAAACTAACGCAAGGGGCAAGGCAATAAAGGGCGCCTAAAGGCCTAACACCTAACCACCTAAACCTACAAAGCCCCCAACCGGGACTACCCGCAAACCCTAATTCTATCTCTCCACGCATTCCTATCTGAGGTCATGTCTTCGGACAAGCGCAACTCCTTCATGTCGAGCTTAAGTCTATCCTCCCACCTAAGATTGGGTCTACCCCTTCTTCTCACTCCATCTACTACTAGCGCTTCGACTTTTCTAACTGGTGCTGATTGTGGCCTCCTCCTGACATGACCGAACCACCTCAACCTTCCTTCTCTCATCTTCGATATAACATTCTCGACTTCCAGTTTAGCTCTAAAAACTCCGTTCGGGATCATGTCAAGCAAGGTTTTACCACAGGTCCATCTTAGCATTCTCAGTTAAAATACTGTATGTGTTCTATCAACTTCCTCGCATATACGTTCAATATCACTTAAATTAAGACGTTCAATATCACTTAATGTATGTGTTCTATCAACTTCCTCGCATATACGCTTGATTAGCTTAATAGTTGTATTGTGCTTTACATTATCGTCCTTGAGGTGCTTAACGTGTGGCACTGTGATTAATCAAATAGTAAACATTGTTTTAAGCTTCAAAGTTAAAATACTAATAATAAATAAATGTAAAGAGCAAGTTGACAGCAGTGTTCAGTTTATTGTTTTTGATAATTACTCCTGTTCAAGCAAAAATAAGGCACACGGATATATATGAATAGTATGAAGTAAATGCCCTTCAATCATTATACTTTCAACATAGCATGTGTAACACTGGAAGCGAATTATTTTAAGGGCGTAAACGAGCCAACTCGCTTGTAAGCTAATCAGGATTGACTCACCAACACCTTAAAATGAGCTAAGCATAAACGAGCCCAAGCTCAAAGGTATTTAAGAAACTACGAAGTAATTATTTTTTAAGAAATAATACTAATCTTAATCCACTTCAGAAAAGCTACTTCTTCTTTTGTCATTTATAGATACTAATGGCGTGAATTTCCAATGGACAATCTTGTCTCCAATTTTAGGAATCAGTTAATAAAAGTTACATACGGCGATATTACCTTCGAAAAAAATTTACATTAGTGATCCATCGATATCAGCCATTACCGACTGTTACCAACATTTCTAGGCATGCAGCAGTGTTGTCTCCCATAATGAGGGTAGCCCATTTCCCCGTAATGAGTTCTTTGGGTGTCATAACATCTATGTTTCTAAGACATATTAGTTCGTTGGAAGCGTGTGCTTACCATGCAGCAGTGTTGTCTCCCATAATTTAAAACTAATCCTCGAGATGACTACACAAAAAATCAGATATGATTTGTCAATAAATAAAAGGTTACAAATGATAAGTACATACATAATATTATTCCAAGGTATGCCAATGCATATAAGTTAAAATGTTTCATAACTATAAACAAATCACTCGTAATATGCATGGTTAAGTTTTATTAGTATTTTGGAATCACATAGTTCATATATAGCATACCGTCGCGGAGGCACCTCCTCGCGTGCTTGAAAAAAAACTTATCCTTCTTGGGTGTCTTTTGGTTTTCCACGTCTGCCGTATTAGTACTACTACCCAAGCTTTTATTCTTGGTTGGTACGACTTCAATACAAATACAAGCATAAGTTTGTTAAATAGAAATAGATAAAACACAGCCAAAACCAGTCATCAATTGATTTTGAGTTATACAAGTTGGATAATTTAAGGATATATTAGACATAATTTATCATGATCCACGATTAGTTAAATGGATTAATATTTGCTTGATTGTCAAATGACAAATGAATAATTAATTGTAGATATATTATTGGGGATCTAGCGATAAACTATTGTTGGGTAAGTTCAATGCCTTTCTGTCTCTAAATAGGATTTTAAGATAAAATAGTCTAGGTATAAAGTTAGCCGCTGAAGAAATGTTCAGCCCAGCTGCTTCTGAGTTTTTGAAGACAAGAGTCTTCACTTCAACGTTGATCCAAATAAGAAGTTCAGTTCAGTGAGGATGTCAATGTCTCGATGAACGATATTTGATCTCCTTGTCCAAAATACATTGAGCAAAGATTCTCAAGTATCTAAAAGCTTGGGAAAAAAGATTTACTTTATGCAAAAAGGATAAAACAATCTTCTTGGGAACAACTATCTTCTAAAGTTAGTAAGAAAGTAAGAATAGTGTCAACAACTATTCCTAAAGCAAACTTTATACTTTACCTAGTATGGCCGTATTTAATATCATCTCACCTACCCATTAGATTCTCGACATGTGTAAAGTAGAACTCCTTTTTAACCCTAATTCCATGTTATAATAGAGAATGTTTGTAAATGAGTAAATGTATCTCTTGGAATTAATTTGAAACACATTCAAGGGCATTTACTCCTTGAATTGAACTAATGTCGTTGAACATTCAGCGAGTAAGTGTTAGTTCATGCTTAGATCATTGCTTTGGCTTTTTGTTTAAGTTAGAGAGGAGATCACCTCAAATTGTCATTTAACTAGGATTGTTATTCCGCAAAAAATCCTTGTCATTTTTTTGATTCACTTCCACTAGCTAAATGTTAAAATATTTGTGTTCTTACTTAGGGTATATTTGTTAAAACTAGCCGTAAGCTGTAAATGCAAATTGTTAACATAAGTTAAAAGCTATATATTTTTTCCAATAATAGTGTTTGGTAAATTAGGGGTCTGTTTTCCAATAATAGTAATTGAATAAGTCATTACTGTTTCATTGACCTATAAGTCATTACTGTTTCAATGCATTATGTCTAACCAAACAACATGCGTAAATGCTATATTTCATTCCAACATGTTGTTTAGTATGGTGCAATAGATGTTGGAAATGAATGAAATAAATGAAATATGGCAACATGTGATTACATGTCGTAATGGAATGAAAATAAATAAATAAAACAACTATGGGGTCACTATATAATGAAATTGGTGGTTAGAGGCGTAATGGAATGAACCGATGAATAAACTATTTCATTATAAAACTCAAAACAAACAAAAAGATTTCATTCCATTGTAATGATTTATTACATCCCCACTTCGACTCATGAGTATCAAACGTTACGTAGATGTTTAACTATAATTATAAAATGTAAAATGAAATAAAAGGAGATATTTAAAATTTTAAACAAGTGTAGAGCATAAAATAATAAACTCATTATAATAATAATGAGTTGTAAAATGGTTAGGGTTGTCTCTAAATTTTTGAAATTTTTAAGTGCCATAGACGAAATTACATTATGAGTCCTTTTGAGAAGGATTGTTGTATATAAAGTATCACCGTTTATATATGATATAATGCAATTAGTTATCTAAACGTTCAACATATTATTTATTTAATATATTTTCTCATCTAAATATTTTTTTTCTTTGTGAAAAATATACATAGACATGAATATAATTGTTAACGAAATAAATTTAGGGGCCCCTAAAATTTTTGGGCTCCGAGGGTTGCCCACCTTTGCACACCCTCGAAGACGGCTTTGGAAATTGTAATAAAGTAGAACCGTAAAATTGTAAGCAAACATTCAAGAGTGCATAATTAGACGTTAACGAATGCAAATAAGTGAACGAGTATTTTATTCATTTATTTAAAAATAACGGGATTATCTTAGTAATTAACAACAAGACTACTTAATTTTAATTTGGTACCAAATGTATCACTTTATAAATTTCGTATAGACATTCTAACTTTATTGACATCATGAAAAAATTTTGGACATTACAAAACGATAGGTTAGTTGTTATGACAATTTCATACGGTTTATTTATTGGGTGGAGCACCTAAGTCATATCTATAACTAAATATATAACAAAATAGTGTACATGGTTTTTTTATAAATGATGAGAGGGTATATAAGTAAGTAATCTAAGATGTTAACAGCTCCATGGGAATTTTGGACGCTTCATTAAAGAGCGTTTTGTTTGGAAACTTTTTGCTAAAGATAAAAACTTGTACCTAGTGTCACCAAACAAGACTTGTTTTATTTGGAGCTTTATTTTAGAACTAAAAAGCTAATAGCTCCTTAAAAGCTTCAAAAAAACACCTTATCAAACAAGCCCTTACTCGTTTATTTATCTTGTGTTAAGTTTTAAACTTATGCTATTAGACATGAAAGTTGGTTAGTTAATTTAGCTAAATCCTTGTAACTAACTAATCGAGAACAACAACTATGATAGAAAGACTTACGACGGTAAACAAATCTTTGCCACAAGTTGTAATGTGTTCCACTATAAAATAAGTCCGGGTTCCTGATGATCCTTTCTAGTGGGGTTTCAACTTCGTTGTGCACTGTTATGCCCAAGCGCGAGTAGTCGGTGACCAACTCATATGCTATGTCTGTAATCAAATAGTTCCGTCAAAAGTATAACATAGCTAGGCAACAAATTAATAATGTCATCTACTATACTATATATCTAGTATATCAGTTTCAAATATTCCACGAGCTTAATTTGTTTAAAGTTGGGTACTTTTAGATGTTAGCTAGAAGTGTTATCAATTTATTTCTAATGTATTTTCATCTTTCACTAAAAATTGAAAAAAAAGGGGTTAGAAAGCATACATACCTATCAATCCTGCATCAATTGCTTTAAGCAAAACGTTAAAACCAGCATCGCTTCTTAATAATAAGCCAAATCCATCTGTATAACTTTTCATTTGCTTGAACAAATAGAGAGAGGTTTTATTTAACACAGTTACACAGGTATCGCAAGAGCGTAATCGATGGCTAAATAGTGCTGATTATCAGGAATGAATAAACATTTTGGGTTAGAGTCGAACATAATCTTCAAAGCTTCCGTGTTACCATAAAGTGCAGCAAAGTGTGCTGGGATCTGTCCATTAATATTTGCAGTGGTTTCAAGTAACTCGCTGTTTATCCCCCTTAAGATATCCGTGACAACCTCATTATCATTATATATTTCGACAGCATAGTGGAGTGCTGTTTTGCCGTCATCATTTAATTTAGAAGTCCATGTAACTCCCTGTGTATTAACGATTTCTCGGGCTTTCATCCAGTTACCCTCCAGAATAGCTCTGTGTAATCTGTTTTTTACTCTCTCATCTGAAGAAACATTTTAATAAAAATATCATACTTCAAATATTAATCAATTCAATCTGAAAATGCCGTTAAAAAAGAAGATAAATTAATTTTGTCGCAATACACAGACAACTTTTACTTTTACCCCCTTTCGATAAAAGAAAAAAAAAATAGTTAACAAAATATTTTTAGTTTTCAGAAGAAAAAAATCCATCAAAAATCTTTTTAGTCATAGTCTGTATATCAGTATATCTCAAACCGGGTTTTTGATCCTACAAAATGATTAAAAATATAAATAAAACCAATGTGTAAAATTATAAAGCTTTTGATCTAATAGTATGCATCAATAAACCAAAAAGTAAAGGGTTTAATGAAATTAGGTGTCATAAATGATAAAATAATTGGAGTAGCATACACCGAAAATACATTGATATTTCAAGACAAAATTAATCACAAAGAAGCTAGAACAATATATTGGGGGTCATACCTTCGATCGTGTGAGGAAGAAGCCATTTTATAAGGGTATTTATAAGAAGGAAGATAACTAACTACGGAGTACATTTTTATATTGTAATTTGAGAATAAGTTACAATTAATATAATAGTTATAAAATTCT
This sequence comes from Artemisia argyi, assembly GCA_030686995.1. Classification (NCBI taxonomy): domain Eukaryota; kingdom Viridiplantae; phylum Streptophyta; class Magnoliopsida; order Asterales; family Asteraceae; genus Artemisia; species Artemisia argyi. Next base: position 22,720,556 of record CM060687.1, on the reverse strand, counting down.
TGTCATTTGTAGATAGAGTGGGTAACTAACCATGTTTGTTGAACATTCTTAAAGTTTTGAACGGGACAAATCGAGTTATTCTTTATGTATGTTGCGGATGTTTTTTTATTAGAAAAAATGGGAATCACGTTACTTAAAAATGCTTAAAAATGCAAAAGTTAAAGTCTTTCAAGATATTTTTTGCAGCTAGCTTAATAATGCAATAAACCCATAAGTATTTCAAAATGCAAATAAAAAAGGCCCCTTAAACAGGCTACCTGCATCTTCGATCTGAAGAAAGTCATTATGCACGTAAAAGCTACCACCTCCTTGTGGTGCCAAGATAAAAGTCTGAGAAAAGTGTTTGATCACGCTATTATTGTCAGTCAACGAGCCTGTTACCCCTAAAATCACAGACCCCATTACAGACTCTTGAGCATGCACGGTGTCTAGATCAGGATTCCACTCCTTGACAATTGATTCCATGACCTGAAGACCAATATCCTGCTCCAAAATAAATATATAAGATCAAAAAGTTTATAATTTATATTAACAGGTTGTATAAATAATCATCGTCTAACAATATTATAATCTCAAAAGACACAGTACACTCAAGAATGGATTGATTAGCTTCCAGCTCAAACTTAACAGTAAATGGATATTATTCGGATATATAAATTTAAATGTGGAAGAGCTTATACCTCCAATGTTGTTGCTGACTTCATTGAACCATCCGCACATGGATGGGTTCGAGTGCTTTGATCTTGATAAAACTTATGAGCATCTTTGGGAGATTTATGCAGAATAGTATAGTACTGATTCAGAAACGTGTCAGCAACATCCTTTGCAGACAAAGATGGTGCTTCCTTAGCGTTCCCTTCTTCCATTTCTGCAAGAATAAAAGGTAAACTAAGAGTTGTGAGCGTGTATTCTATTGATAATATTTGTAGTTTATTATTCTAAGTTGAGCAGTCAACGGGAGTTTGGTCTCATCTAACTTATAACGTTTTTACAGATAGTCCCGTCAAGATAAGAAAATGTATGCCAAATTAGAAGAGATATTGCTTAATCTCTAATGACGTAACTCTACAAACACGAAATGCCATAAACGACAACAAATATGATACGATATGTCATTGTCGGATGCATTTGAATCGACAGAAACTTTTAGTGAGTTCAATGTGCAACTAAATAATTTATTTCACAAGTGACGAAACAGGATTTCATATTCATGTATATCTCATTTGCACAATGGCTATTATGTCCATTGACAGCAGACATTACAAACCGAAAACGACAAACGTACACTTAAAAAGTGTATAAATCCGCAAATATATTACTGAGACACGCATATTAAAATAAGAAAATTTTAATATGACATTATTAGCCAAATTAACTCTTTTCAACCAAATTACAATAGTCTCTATTTCTCTTAGGTTAAAATCTTACAATTTGAGCCTTACCTTCAATTATGTAGTTAGTGTTGGTACTGTCCGACGAAGCCGGTGTCAAGAAGATATTTGATTAAAGATTAAATTGATGAATGAGATGTTTAGTTATAAGAAGCAATAATAAGTTAGATAAGAGCAATGATAATTAAAATGATCCATAAAAAAATATATCATGAAAAAAAAAAAATCCCTTGTTAGCAAGAAATAACAAAGACAATAAAACAGTATTAGGTTCATACCTTCTTCAGTACTTTCTTCAGTGAACTCAGTAATCTTGTTGTTGTTGGTAGTGCCTGAAGAAGCCATTAGAGTGGTTGTCATTAATTAAGAGTTCAAAGGACGATCAATTTACGCTTTAGAGTTCAAAACTTAATAATAATGAATTACAGTTGCATTTGTGGATACATATTTCAAGTAGAGTTAACTAGCAAGTTGGTCAATGACAGATCTACATATATTTCAAAGCCTGGCCGGTTTATATCCTAAAAAATGATCTTCTTAATTATTAAACAATACACAAAACCAAAAAGTAAAAAATAGTATGTAATATATAAAGCGGCACATACAATAAAAGTTATAGAATACCTAGGTTATTCATGATTGAATCCCGTAGCAAGAGATAACAAAGAAGTTAGAATAATATTATGGTCATAGCTTCTTTGATGTCATACATGCAACTGGTTTTAAAGGAAGCCATTAGAGTGGTAGCTAGGTTTGCCCCTTATAATGATTTTTACCTAATTTTTCTACTAAACCAACCTAGAATTTATATTTTGCTCACTTATTTTACCTAATTTTTGTACTAAACCAACCTATCATTCTAGACAGCCACCAACTTTTCAACTCCCACATGTAGTAAGTCAGTAACACTTTAAACAAAAATCATTATTTATTTATTTTTATTTTTTTTAACTTCTTCCAAATTCCTCTGTTTAATGGAGTAACATATTCCAAAGTTTTAACCGTGGTGTCTGATATTTTGGTTAACTAACTTACGGGATTCAAACAATCGTTTAAATACCACTTCAGAAGGTTGACGTCATCACTTCAGATTTGTTTGTTCTGAGCGTGATTTGAACCTGAAACTTGTTATACTTTTTGCATTTTGTTACTGATTGCAGTACTGTTTTGGCCAATTATGTTGACTGTTCTTAGCAAAGCACAAATACAATATTGTCTTGACATTTAGTTTCCCTAATAATTACAACTGTTTGGTCAGTTACCGGTGTTGAATCTAAAAGCAGAAAGTGAAGTTTATCATATAGCTAGGGGAGAGATTAGTTACAAGATGAAGCTTAATTAAGTTCAATGGGATGGAATTAAGATGTTAGTAGATGGCTAGTCGCCCTACTTATGTGCCGATTTGGCTTGTGTATTATCTCGAGATAATCTAAACTGGAACTTATTGAATGGGTTAAACGTCACCCTACTGTAATGATACAACCTCAATCCTCTTGTGCAGATAACTAGTCAAATTTTGCTACCAAATCAACCTTACCCAATATGACCCGTACTAATCTCAACTTGTTGAGATAAAATGTTAAGATAACGAGTCAACATCACCCATTTTGACCCGTACTAAAATTACTGTTTCAATCCAAATCACCAGTGAACAAAGTCAAATGAGAACACCACAAAGCCACGGTAGAGGATGTATACAACTATATATAGTATTAGAAAAATATGGATTACTCGCACTCGCATACATCACCAGTGAACCATGAATTTTGTATGAAAGGTTATTTACCTTGTCAAATATACTATCCAACCAGGGTATAAGACACGTATTTAACTTTTTATAACCACAGAATGTAATTCAAGGTACACATAAAGTGATCAAAGTATAGTTATCATCAACAACAACCCTTTCTCACAATAGTTTACACAAAATTCAAATTACAAAATAAGTTTTAACGTAGCAAATATTAATAACGGTAATCATGGATGTCACCGACACAAATAGCATCACAAGACCAAATATTAATCTCTTCGGCAACTTGTAAAGAAAGTCCTCATCTGCATAGCGTGCTGTGAGAATGGATGGAAACAACAACAAGGAAGTGGTGGATGTGAACAACGAGATTGCATCTGAGATTGCAAATATGATTAAGCTTGCTTCCGTTTCATAAATTGGTTTCCCAGTGGCACTATCGTTTCCGCCAGGTACAGTAATTGCAGCTGCGAAAACTATTGTGATGATGAGAGCCGCCGTGATCGTGTATGAATCGGCTGTCTTTTTCATCCACTCTTCCCCATCCTTTCTTAGCTCCTTGTGCTCTCTTATAAACACCATCATTGGTGTCTCTTTATTTTTGTTCAGGGCTCGTGTATGTGTTATTCCCACCACTTTCTTTACTTCCTGTAGTTCAAATTATATTCTACCAAGTAAATAAAACTAAATATTGGAAATCCTCTATAATTAATTAATTACTTGTTACATGGTAATGAGAAAGATTTTCCAGTGATTTTGTGTGACTGTGTACTACTTTAACATATACGCTGTGCTCAAATAATCTAGCTAGAGCAAGCTCACCTCAAACCACTGCAACTCTCGTTGCATTTGAAGAGCTGCACCAGAAGCAGCATTGAGTTTGTGTGTAGGTGCCAAACATCCAGCCAAGTGTAATATATTGTTACCATCATCGTCTATGGCAGCCAAAAAGCGGGATTTGGCAAAACGGTTATGATGTAGAATATAGCTGTAAACCTTTTCGCTTCGGTTCAAGACTGTCAATTGATATATATTCTGCCCGTATTTTACGATATCATATAATTGTGGAAAATATGTGGTCAGCACATCTATTGCTTCAATGGTGTTATTTTCCACAGCTAAACAAAATGAAGACCTATAAAGACGTTCAATATCACTTGATGTATTTGTTCTATCAACTTTCTTGCATATATGCCTGACTAGCTTAATAGTTGTACTGTGCTTCACTTTATCAACCTTGAGGTGCTTAACGTGCGGTACTGTGGTTAATCAAATAGCACAACATTGTTTTAAGCTTCAAAGTTACAATAATAATAAATAAATAAATTTAAAGAGCAAGTTGACAGCAAGTCTTCAGATTATTGTTTCTGTTGGGTTTTAATCTTACTATGATGAATGAAAAACACAGGTACGAATCAATAAACTTGTTCTTTTAATAATACTTGCTAATATTTGTTCATTACCGAACTTACAAATACATCGACCCTATATATAGTTTTCTAACCGACACTTATGAAGTGATACAATGCTTCAACCGTTTCTATAACCGTTTTTCTAAACGATGTGTCGTTTGATATAAACGACATTACCCTTAATTGGGTTTCTTATTTACATAACGACACCCTAAACTTACACTAATTACATACTAATACACTAATACATTCTATACTTTCTAATATGACATATTTAACCCAAAGTTTAGGTTAATAATCAACACTCCCCCTTAAACTAAACTTTGGTTTAAGGTGGGTCTTCAACCTTGCTTTACAATAATGTTGGTTCTTCATCGCTTTGGTAAATAAGATGTGCTTCTTGCTTGTCTTTATCCTTCCATTTGGTGCATTCCTTTGCGAAATGTCCATGCTCGCCACATTCATAACACCTCATTTTATTCTTGCTTTGTTTTCCTTGCCTTGTATCTCTTTCTCGTCCTTTTCCTACTTTGTTAATGTTTCTTCCTCCTCCTTGATTGCTTGCCATCAAAAGCTTGTTTTGATAATCTTCTTGCGGTTCATCTTGACTCTTGAGGCGTTCTTCATAAGCAGTTAGTCTTCCAACAGCTTCTTCAAACGTTATATTGTCAATTTCTGAATATTGCTCGATGGATGCCACAATTGGTAGAAACTTCTTTGGAACGGAGTTCAGCAACTTTCCTACTAGTACTTTGTCTTTAAGGTTAGAACCAAGACTTTTACACTTGCTTCTTATGCTTCCTAATTTTCCCGCAAAGTCATTCACGGTTTCATCGGTCTTCATTTTTAAGGTCTCCAATTCACTTCTTAAAGTTTGTAGGCGTGCTTTCTGAACTCGGTCTGCTCCAATATAACGTACTTTAATTGATTCCCAAACTTCCTTCGCTTTTGAGTATTGTGCAACTTGCATTAGAATATCTTCCGGCAATGTTGTGAGGATCATTGCTTTTGCTGTATGCATCTTTCTTTCATCTACTTTTTCTGTATCTTCAAGTGTTTCCCAAAGACCATATGCCTTCAATATTGTCTCCATCATAATTGCCCATGTTGTGTAGTTTGTTTCGGTGAGTTTTGGACATTGAAGTGCTATGTTTTGGTCACGAGTTGGTGTAGATGATTCTCCTATCTTCATGCTTTGTTCCTTTCTTACTTACATACTTTCTTACTTGCTTTTGAAACAAAAGTTTCTCTTACTGGTGAAACGCTGGGGTTTCTCTTACGGGGTGAAACACTAAGGTTTCTCTTACGGGGTGAAACACTAAGGTTTCCTTACGGGGTGAAACACTAAGGTTTCCTTACGGGTTGAAACACTACGGTTTCCTTACGGGGTGAAACACTACGGTTTCTTTAAAAAACGATAGGTTTCTACTTACTTCTTACTATGTGAACCACAAGGGTTCGGTCTTACTTCTTACTAGTTTTGTCTTTTTCTAACTCAAAATAACTTATTTTGTCTTCCTAAATTGAAAAATAACAAAACCTTAATCTTACTTTCTTACTTTTCTACTAACCCCAATCAATTGAAAAACTCTAAAATGACTAATCCACAAATAAATTTTGTTTATGCACAAAACTTAATGATTAAACAATAGACACCTTTATATCACTAAAATTTCTATAACCTAAAATATGAAATTAAAGTGGAGAAAAAAAATGAAGACTTATCAGTATCCCTTTCTTCTTTTCTCTCGGTATCCCAAACTTCCTTTTGACTTTTGCTAACTCCTATCTTCTTTCTTCTTCTTACTTCACAAAAACACCAATCTCCTTTCTGGTTCTTATCGACACCCAAAAAACGCCAAATAAGTCACCAATACCATCTCCTTCATCTTTCGATCGGTGGTTCTGGTTCCGAATTCTTCTCCGGCGATGGTTGTTACTCGACGGTTTCTGGCTTCAATCAACAAAACAAGTATGTTTCTTTCAACTTTCTTTTGATTGAGTGGGTTTTCGATTGTCTCCTGTTCAATCGATTGCTTATTGAAATCGGTTAAATTTCAATTTGTCCAAACAGAATCGCCTCCTTCTATGGCGACGGTGATGGTGGTCTGGCTCTTGCTTTTCAATCGATCGCTACTTGCATACGTTCTTCCCTGGATCGATTAACGTGCTCTGATGCCAATTTTTGGGTTTTAATCTTACTATGATGAATGAAAAACACAGGTACGAATCAATAAACTTGTTCTTTTAATAATACTTGCTAATATTTGTTCATTACCGAACTTACAAATACATCGACCCTATATATAGTTTTCTAACCGACACTTATGAAGTGATACAATGCTTCAACCGTTTCTATAACCGTTTTTCTAAACGATGTGTCGTTTGATATAAACGACATTACCCTTAATTGGGTTTCTTATTTACATAACGACACCCTAAACTTACACTAATTACATACTAATACACTAATACATTCTATACTTTCTAATATGACATATTTAACCCAAAGTTTAGGTTAATAATCAACAGTTTCAGACAATTACTCATGTTCAAGCAAAAAAAGGCATATGGATATTTATGATCGTATTAAGTGAATGCCCTTCAATCATTATTATAGGTTAACCAATACCTTCAAAATGAGCCTAGCATAAACATGCCCAAGCTCAAACTTAGTTTTTGTAATAATACTAATCTGAATCCATTTTTCACAAATGCTACTTCTTCTGTCTTTTATAGATGCTAATGGCGTGGATTTCCAATGGTCAATTTTTGGCTGCCAATTTTAAGAATCAATCAATAAAAGTTACTTACGGTGATATTACCCATGAAATATTCACATTAGTGATCCGTCAAATAACAGCCATTATCGACGGGTTACCAACACATCTGGCTATCGGTGTAGCCCATTTTCCCCGTAATGAATGAGTAATGAGTTATTTCGGTGTCATATGATCAATGTTTAAGACATTTTAGTTCGGTGGAAGCTTGTGCTTACCATGCATCGGTGTTGTCTCCCATAATTTGACACAAATCCTCGAGATGACTACACAAAAAATCAGATATGATTTGTCAATAAAATAAAATGTTATAAAAGTGAAGTACATACATAATATTTTCCCACGGTATGTCGATGTATATAAGTTAAAATGTTTCTTATCTATAACACTCGTAATATGCATGGTTGAGTTTTATTAGAGTTTTGGAATCACATAGTTCATATATAGCATACCGTCGTGGAGGCACCTCCTCGTGTGCTTGGTAACAAACTTATCTTTCTTGGGTGTCTCTTGGTTCTCCACGTCTGGTGTATTAGTACTACCCAAGCTGTTATTCTCGATTGGTACATCTTCAATATAGATATAAGCATTAATTAGTTATCCAGAAATAGATAAAACATCGACTAAAACTAGTCAGCAATTGATTTTGAGTTATACAAGTGATGGGGACAAGATTCATGGTCTAGAAATGTGAAGCCATAGCCTATACGATGTAAAGACTTTTCCCTCTTTATGGCGTAGAGCTCTCGAATAGTATTTTATTTGAGGCTTAAAGTCTCTACGTAGTAAAGGGATCAATAAGTTTTCTTTTTGTGTTTAATTCATTTTTTACTATAATAAGTTTTCTTTTCCTTCAAGTTTTATTTCCTTTATAATATTAAGGGTCATTATCATTGTATATTAACTTTGAATTATTAACAAACTTTAGTTTAAGAGTTATTTTCTTGTTTGGATTTTATTCATTTAAGGTGCGCCTCATATATTAACCCTTGGATTAGGGTTAATAAAATTCGCTTTCTCGTCCTTCAGCAGTTGGCATCAGAGCTTCTTAGAATCATGATGGTAAAGGTGTAGAAGAACCAAAACCGTACTATTGGTGGGGTATAGCCGAACGAAGACATGGATTGTGCGATGATCTTGTGTCCAAATTCGCAAGTATGTCCACTATTCTTGAAGAGATCTGACCATGATCAGGGTGTGGTGGTGGAAATCACTCAAATCGTGAGGGTGACAATCATGGTAATCGTAGATTTCGTCCGAAAAATGAGGGATTATTTGATAATCATGAGCGTGACCAATCTCCCAAACAAGTTTGGAGACAACGTGATTTCGGGTTTCAGAAGAGGAAGGAGATAATGGCTATGGAGTTTTTGCTAGAAAACCTAAAGGACGATTTAATGGTCTTAGGGTTATGAATAAGAGGATTGAGGTCGACATGGTTATAGAGATCGACAAAGGAAGCGTGTTAAGGATGAGATTCCTAATTTTCTTTGTATCTTGATCTCGAAGCTCTGTTGGATTGGTTATATGAGGTTGATAAGATCTTTGATATCATGGATGTTCTTGAATAAGAACAAGTCATAATTGTAGCTTACAAGTTACGTAGAGGATCTGGAGCTTGGAGGCAAAACGAGCAAGACAACCATATGACACTAGGCATGTATCCAATCAACTCTTGGCCAAAGATGAAAGAATGATCAAAGATAGGTTTTTACCCTCAGGCATTGAAAAAATTTTATATCAACAATATCATACTTGTGTTCAAAGGAAAAAAATTGTGGTTGAATACACGAGTGAGTTCTTAAGGTTACAAGCTAGGTGTAATTTGAAGGAATCTTTAGATCAAACTGCTGCTAGGTATATTAGTGTGTTGAATCAATCAATCGAAGATCTTTTAAGTTTGTTGGCAATTTGGACCGCTGATCAAGCTAAACTTTAGCTATGAAGGTAGAGATGTCAATGTCCAAATGAGACTTGAACTTTAGAGAAACATTGGATGAGAATTCATATTTGAATTCTACTCAATTTAATCAAACTCAATTAACTATTGGAACTAATACACCTTCAAGTTTGACTTCTCCAGTTTTGGCTAGTGGAAGTGGTGTAAAAAAAACAAGTTGTTGCTAAGAAAATGAACTCCAACACATATGTGAAACCTATGACACTTAAATGTTTTAGGTGTAGTTTACCGGGTCATAGGTCGAATGAGTGTCCTAAAAGAAAGTTGAATGCCTATGTTGGGGAAAATAATGAAGGTGACATGGAGATTGATTTGGTGATAATTTGGGAACATATTGATGAATTTGTTCAAGTTGAAGGTGAAGTTGTGAACTTGATGGTGCAACATACTTTGTGTGCAATGAAGATTGAAGATTTTTCACAAAAAAACAATTTTTTTTTGAAACTAAGTATTTAATTGAAGACAACATTTCTCATTGATTATTGATGGAGGAAGTTTGAAAATCTAGTTCTAGAGAGTTAGGGTGTGTTTGTTTCATTTAGATGTTTTAATTCTGAATCTGATTACCATATCTTACTAGTAAGAGGTGGCTAGAACGTCTAAATCTAAACGAAATAATGTTGTTTATTTTTGTATAATTGTCCGAATGATTTTAAGTGCTCATTTCTGCAATTTATTTAAGTAACTTGTGTAAATATGAAACACGACTTTTTATTATAAATATAACATAGTTAATAAACCACCAAATATATTATATTAACACGAGTCTTCAATCTCTCATATCGAGTAAGAGGCAGTAAGACAAGTCCCCCCCCCCCCCCCCCCCCCCCAACTCTTACTGAGTAAGACGTTATATGTCTAACTGGGTCTGACTCAAAAGAAAAAAAACAAACAAGTAAAACGTATGTCCACATCTTACTAGTAAGAGTAAGAGGGAGTAAGCGGGCTAATAAGACTTGTTTTTTAAAGAAAACAAACACACCCTTAGTTGAAGCCTTGAAGTTACCAACCGAACAACATCCTAATACGTATAAGTTAGGTTGGATAAAGAAGGGTCCTGAGAAATTGATATTGGAAGTTCTTATAGTTATGTGGTGTCTTGTGATGTCGTGGACGTAGGTGCTAGTTATGTTTTGCTAGGAAGACTGTGTCAACATGATGTGGATGCAATACATATGGGTAAGAAGATTTTTTTATGTGTTTAATTGGTATGGAAATGTTATCATTAAAAATATGTATTGAAAAGTGATGGTCATTCTCATACGTGTGACTTTGCAATGTGTCGTAGAATACAATAGAATAGTCAAAGGGCTTATGGTTTGGGCTAAGCTAATAGGTTAATATTTATATTAAGCTAGTCCATTTATGTTAATAAGATATGTATGTAAAAAGCCCAATCCATCTCCAAGCCCATGGAAAGCCTTTAGGGCATTATGTAACCAACTATATAAACACCTCAAAGCTCATTTGAGGTGTGTGCTTGAGTGTGTAAGTGTGTGTTTCTCTAATAATATTCTCTCTTCTTTCTTTCTCTACATTCTCTACTTTCTCTCTCTAACATACTTCACATATCAAGTCACCAAGGCTATTGTGTGTGAAAAATTTGATAGATTTACGTTCTTACAAGTGGTATCAATCGCATTACAATGATTTAGGAGGGTTGAGAGTTTGTTTGTGTCGAGTTTTTTGGCATATCTACACGTTTTTTTTATCAAAAAAGGTCACTACTTTTCTTGTTTTTCTTGGTCTTTACCACTTTTTTTATTACAAACTAGTGTTATAAATCTTTTCTAGCAAGAAAGTTTCAATCTTTTTGAAGATTTATAGCTTAAAAAATTCGATTTTGATTATTGTACTTGTTTTCTAGATCACAAAAACTTTTCATAAAAATCATCAAGTTTGCAACTTTCTTTAAGTTTTGGTGTTTTTATAACTAGAAGTACAGGAATCTTGAAATACAAACTTCATTTGGATGAGCTTTTAGCAAAATCAAAATTCTAGCAAACTTTCTAGAACACAAAAAAATTTCATAAAAACCATCAAGTTTGCAATTTTCTTTAAGTTTTGGTGTTTTTATAACTAGAAGTACAAGCATCTTGGGATACAAACTTCATTTAGGTAAGCTTTTTGTAAAATCAAAATTCTAGCAAACTTTCTAGAACACACTTGTACCATCTTTCTAAATCACAAAGTTTCTAAATCACAAAGTTTCGAGAACACACTTGCTCCCGTTGCTTACTCGGTGTTACCCTTGCTTGTATAAGTGAGAAAACACTTCGACTCGTGGTATACTCTCTAAATTGTATAATTTAGAAAGTTTTGGTGCTAAGTTTCTAGAACACTGAAAAGTTTCTAGAACACTGAAAAGTTTCTAAAACACTGAAAAGTTTCTAAAACACTGAAAAGTTTTTAGAACACTGAAAAGTTTCTAAAACATTGAAATTTTCGAGATCACTCAAAAGTTTCGAGAACATTGTGAAAGTTTCGAGATTCCAAAAGTTTCGAGAACACTTAAAAGTTTCGAGAACAAACCTCCTATTTCGTTGGAACGATCCAAGAATCAACTTTATCAATCAACAATTCATCAATGGCAACTCAGCAAGACATTCATGCAGCCGGTGCCGAAAACCGACCTCCCATGCTGTCAAAGGGTGGATACTCACAGTGGGCTAGTCGTATGATGCGCTATCTTAAGAGCAAAACAAATGGAAATCTTCTCATCAAATCCATTGTGGATGGACCCTTCAAACCAATACAAGTACTAGACCCTGGAGATCCAAATGGAACCCCACCCATGCAACCATTCTACAGAGATCAGAATGAGACTGAATACACTGTGGAAAACATAAAACAGATTGAAGCTGATGATCAGGCATTTCATTATGTCATTCTTGGTTTACCTGAAACCATTTATGCTACTGTTGATAGTGAAGTAAGTGCTCATGCAGTCTGGGAAAGAGTCAAGAGGTTAATGTATGGGACAGACATCGGGAAACAGGAAATGGAAACACAATTGCTCAAGGAACTTCGCAAGTTTACTTCAATTCCTAGTGAATCCATAGAGTCGTACTACCACAGGTTCTGTAAGATCATGAATGATTTATCGAGACACAACCTCAGTCAGACAAATATTGCTAACAAATTTTCTGAATGAGTTACAACCAGAATGGGGAAAATACGTCACTATTGTTTATCAGAAAAAGAATTTACATGAAGTGACTTATGATCAGTTGTACGACTTCTTGAAGCAAAATCAAGATGAAGCTAATGAAGTAAGAGCTGAATTACTAGCTAAAAAGCATGATCCTCTAGCATTAATGGCTAATACACCAACACCTATACCAGTGAACACATAACAACAACCATCATCATCTTCCACTCACAACTACATGCAACCATCCTACATTCAAAAACCAACACCGGTCTACCAACAACAATTCTACCCACAACAACAACATGTTATTCTACAACAGCAATACCCACAATTCCAAGAACCAGAATTCACTAACAATGATGAAGCTACTGCAGCATTGACCCAAGCTTTTGCTTTTCTGTCAAAGGCATTCCAAGGACGCTATTCTACACCAACAAACAACAACCAAAGGATTTCATCGAACACTCGCAATAGGCAAATCGCTCAGCCGAGTTTCAATATGGGCAACGGAGGCCAAATGGTTGAAGTTTATGGGAATCAGCAGGGATATGCTACCGGATTTAATATGGGTAATCAGAATATGCAGAATGCAGATCAGTATGCAGGGAATCAGATGGGTTAGTTTGTTGGAAATCAGAGGGGTCAGAATGTTGGTAATCAGGCAATGGGTAATTAGAATAGGAATGTTGCAGCTCCAGTTGTTGGGAATAATGGAATCAGTATGGTCAGAACACGCCACTGTTGTGCAACGGATGCCAACCACATCAACTTATATATCACCTTTACAGCCCACCTTTCTGACTTAATCTCACCCCTAACCACCATGCTCTGCATTACCGCTAGTGATGTAACCAATGCGATAGCATTTAGGTTACCAAAAAACACCTAAGAAGCCACATTGCTAACAATGATAGATGTCTGATGTCCTGTAGATCCATTTCTTTTGATTTTGTAATGTTATAGTTTTATGCGCAGCTAAAAAGTTTGATAAATGCCTGAATGAAATTTATCTGTTTAACTGGTTGCAACTTACAATATTTTGATCACAAACTATTCACGTTTTGTTGCAAAACACAACAATTGTATGATTTTCAGTTCCATACAATATCATGATAATAGGAATCTGATTAGCCAATATATTAGTTGACGAAATGTTAATAAGCAGACTTAGTTTACATAGCTAACTAACAAGATAAAAATGAGATTTGGACATGAATTTATTGTGGTTCAAGTCGTGATAGTGGTCATTTCGTTCAGGATCTAGCTAGTCCATGATCTAACTTCTGGGGACTTGATATGTACTGTATCTATGCAAAAAATTTCGTAAAGTTTGTGGATACATGATCCCTTATGCAATATTTTTAAACTAATTGGTACGTGCCCTTTCCACGGACTCTGAAAATTATGAGTAGATGCTAGCTACCAAATCACGTCGCTGCCCTGACATCACCTAATAACATGTACATTTCCATGCTACCATGCAGATCCATCCTACTATAAGTGGTGTGAGAGGAAGAGATGGAGGTGTATCCTCATTCTTAGGTGATGCAATTATACCAAATGTACTTGGTGAGAAATAGGCCTGAACCCGAGCTCATGTAATTGAGGAAAACTCTCTTAAATCAATCTATTTCTCCATTTGTAATGGTCGATGCAGATAGTATCTGTTAATCAATCTATTTCTCCCTTTGTAACCCGAGCTCATATTTAGACTTTCACGCTTAAGTTTGAAAGTAAGGATCAACTGTGTTAATGAGGCTGAATAGTTGCGTGTATATGATATAGTTATTTCTAAATTTATTTGATAATGTGAAAACAGCTGTAAAATCTATTTTCTTGTTGGGATGATGTGTTAAGAGTTTGGGGATGTTATATTGAACGTAGAAGTGACTTATATTTACTATCATCAAATATATCATCCACTAGTTATTGTTGTGTACTCTTTGCCAGAGAGCTGTGCATGATAGGATCGTTTTGGTGACACGAAGTTTGATCTTCCAGGTCCTTTGCTTGTAGGCCTATTTAGAATGGTTGCTTTTTATTTTATTAGAGGTTGGATTGTTGTATTAGTAGGTTTCGATATTTAATAAATTGTTCTCTTTTTTTGTAATGCAGCTATTTCGAAAGTTAGCGAGATATGTATGAGGATATATCAAGGTTTTCAAGATCGGGATCCTACCCAGGATCGTTTTCGTCTTTGCAAGATCGTGATCGTAAGATCGGATCAGGATCTTAAGATCCTACTATAATGTCATTTTCTTAATGGTTTTTGTAATATTATATATCATAAATATAAAATTATTTGAATGTTCCATCCAAATCTTGTCCTAAATTATGATTATGAAATGTTTAATAAGATTATATGTTGTTTTTTAAATTCTACAAAAAATAATCTAGAAATTTGCAGTTTTTTAGTTTATTATCCGAGAAAAGTAAAATCGGATCGGATTAGATCTTAAAATCCTATGGTCAAGATCGGGATCCTATAAGATCTTAAACTTTCAAAGATCCTATGTAAGATCTAGATCATTTTTGCTTTGCAGTATCGTAAAATCGTAAGATCCTAAGATCAGGATCGGGATCCTGACAACCATGGGATATATAAGTGTAAAACATAGAGTTGCAATCTCATAGAAAGGGGATCAAAATTAAAAAGCCTAAAAAAGTTTCAAGCCACTAAGCTAGTGTCATGTGTCCTCACCCACTCCCTCCCTTTTTTCTTTAATATTTTTAGTTAGAGGGTATTTTGGTCATTTGATCCATTTTTTTAATTTCACCTTAAATTTTAAATGCAAATAACTTTCAAACGACAAACTTTTACAAAAAACCGATTTCATCATAATTTTTAAAATTTAATCCTCTTTAATTTGGTATAAATCTTTTTAATTTTTTCGAAACTTTTTTTTTTGACATATTCATTGGGTCATGATTTTCTTGAAAATTTTAATATTTTCGGCTCTAATTTTGTCTAGTTTAAAGGCCGAATTTTTCAAAACTTAAAACACGAAAGTTGTAGCTTCTTGGCCATTCTTTACCCACAAATTTGAATCACTCAAATCCGATATGCTATGAGTGAGATATCGCGCGTTAAAGATGACGTATTAGTCATATTTAGTGCACACAAAGTGTTTAATAAAATGACTAAAAGAGATTTTTCATATAAAAATACATTTAAATGCACTAATTGGTCAAGTTATTATTAGTTTAACAAAACTATCAGTTTGTTTTGTTAAATAGAATTGATGAACCCAAACATTTGATCAAATTGATGAACCTGAAAATTTTGATTAACCTGAAATTTGATGAACCTAAAAAGAACTGTGATCAATTTGATAAACCCAAACATTTGATCAAATTTGATGAACCTGAAATTGATGAACATGAAAAAATTGATGAACCTGAAATTGATGAAACCTGAAATTTTATGAACCTGAAAAAATTGATGAACCCAAACATTTGATCAAATTTGATGAACTTTAAATTGATGAATCTGAAAAAATTGATGAACCTCAAATTGATGAACCAAAGTAACTGATGAACAAAATGTCTAACTGATGAACCTATAACCTATAACTTAACTGATGAACAAAACATAATCTAACTGATGAACCTAATAACCTAACTGATGAACCTATGATAACAGATGAATCTAATAACCTAACTGATGAACCTATGATAACTGATGAACTTATGATAACTGATGAACCTAATAATCTAACTGATGAACCTAATAACCTAATTGATGAACCTATGATAACTGATGAATCTATTATAACTGATGAACCTATAATAACACAAAACAATAACTGATGAACCTCTGATAACTGATGAATCTATGATAACATGGAACAATAACTGATGAACCTATGATAATACAAGATAATAATTGATGAACCTATGACAACTAATGAACCTATGATAACACAAAACAATAACTGATGAACCTATGACAACTGATGAACCAAAACTAACTAATGAACTGATGAACATTATAAAAATTAAATGGATCAAATACAAAGTTGTACAGTCACTTCTTAACAAAAAAAATCACACTTTTTATAACAAAAAACAAAAAAAAAAAAAAAAAAAAAAAAAAAAAAAAAAAATCCTCACAGACTTTTTATCAAACACGTTATATGCACACAAAAAAATCCAAGTGCATTACTAATTACTACGTAGTAATTACATCACCGAATCAACTCTCTAATATTGAAAATCATTAAATTTTCCATTTATAACAACATTTCAAACATTTGTTATATAAAAGTATACAAAAATTAAACAAAGTGGAAAAGTTCATAAATTCCATCAGCATGTACAAGTCATAAATTCCTACCGACAGACCATTGTTATTACTCCACTTTTTTTGACTATGTTTTCTTATCTTCTTCTTCTAGTTTCTTCTTATCTTCTTCTTCAGTGTACAAAAATTAAACAAAGTGGAAATGGCTCCACCATCCAGTTACAATTTATGACCATCGTATATTAAACAAAGTGGAACATACCGTCGTATCTCCGCTGCATCCATAGCTTCCACGGCCGAAAGTACTACTGGGAGTTAATCTCGCATTGATTTATTATTACCATCATGGTGGCAGGTGGATATAACATTTATCTTCATCAAATCCAACAAACATTTTGCTATCTCTAATAAGTTTATTAACAGACAACAAACTCACACAATAACTAGGAACAACCAAAACATCATACAGAGTAACATTATTAGTCAATTTAAGATTTCCAACATGACTAATAGTAGTAAGAGTACCATTAGGATGTCCAACAATAATCCTAAGACTAGCAATATCAATCACATTAAACATACCACCAGTAGAAACAGTCAAGTGCTGACTAGCACCTGAGTCTATAATCCATCTCAAAGAAACAGTTTTCACAGACATACTAGAATTAGCATAGAAGTATTTAGAAAAATTAACATTAAACCAAACATTTCCATTAAAGAATGAAGCCCTACTTGCCATATTAGCATGTATGCTTCCAGAGGGAGAATCATTGATCAAAGACAAGAGTTTCTTCATCTGCTCAGAAGTAAAACCAGAAGAAGTACTAGTAGAAGAAGTAGAGTTTCTATTTTCAGACTGTTTAACCTCAGTATTAGCATTATAGTTTTTTCTAAAAGTATTTTGTTTAGCTGGATTATTATTTTTGACAAAACCAGGAGGAAATCCAATGATTTCATAACATCTTTCAATAGTGTGTCCAATTTTACCACAATTTTTGCAATTCGAATTAGGATTAGGACCTCTATTAATGGTATTAGAATTAGTACCTCTAGTGTTATTATTATTATTAAAAACCTTTCTATTGTTGTTAAAAGATTTAGCAGCAAAAGAAGAAGCATTCAACTTAGATTCAGTAACACTAGAGGACTCTGGAACCCCTCTGTGGGATTCCTCTCTAGAAACAGTGATGTAAGCATCTTTCACCTCAGGGAGAGGATCCCTGGTTAAAAGAGCTGTTCTCATAGGCTGATAACAATCATCAAGGCCCATGAGAAACTGCATCAACTTCATAAGTTGCTTATGCAACCCTAACTCTTTACTGGCATCACAAGAACATTTAACTTCACAAACACAAACAGGTAACTTGGTTAAAGCATCAAACTCTCTCCATAAAGAATTCAACCTATGATAGTAATCAGCCACAGCCACAGATGTACCACCTTG
Source organism: Artemisia argyi (assembly GCA_030686995.1). Taxonomy (NCBI): domain Eukaryota; kingdom Viridiplantae; phylum Streptophyta; class Magnoliopsida; order Asterales; family Asteraceae; genus Artemisia; species Artemisia argyi. The sequence continues at coordinate 22,702,422 of CM060687.1, read as the reverse complement.
TTTAACACAATTAATTTTCTGAAGCAGATTATACACAACAGAACCATCAACTTTATCATATGTTTCTTGCAATTCTTTCCACACATAAGCAACATTATCAGAATAAACAAGACCCATATAAACATCTTGAGAAACAGAATTCATCAACCAAGTTAAGACAATAGCATTGCACCTATCCCATTGAGCAGACAAAACATCACTAGTAGAATAAGTCTCTTTCAGACAAGATCCATCAACAAAATTAAACTTATTCCTAGCTTGTAATGCTAATTTCATAGCACCAGACCAAATTCTATAATTTTCAGTACCAAGAAGTTTAAATGGAATTAAAGCAGTACCACTATTATCATTAGTCTGAATATGCAAAGTACCAGCATCAAGATTACTAATTAAAACAGGTGGATCAACACTTCCACCAGCAGCAGACATGATAACAGAAAAATAATAGCAACTAATGAACAGAAAGCAAGAAAAACAGACAGATAACCGCTAACAGAAACAATAACCAATATCAATATCAAACAACAGCACAGAAACACTAAAGAACCTATACTCACACCCAAGACTAACAAAATACCAGTCAAGAAGACTGGGGGGTAGCCAGAGCAGGTTTCCGTACCAATCAAGTTGGCAGGTCAAGGAGTTAACTACCCCGTTTGCACCTCCTTAACTAAGTAAGTGTTATCTTAAAAGAAGAAAATAGACTTACAGAGCAATAACGGAAGAAATATCACAATAACACTAGATTCACTTAGTCTAGTGATATTGTAATCAAGAACGGGCCCAACAACCTTAGAAAATCACCAGGAATGAAAAACCCCAATTTCTCAAATTAGGGTTTATGAAACACTAATCAAGAAAACTTCAATAACCCACCAAATCACCAGATCTAGCCTAAACATACTAAATTGACCACTGATGAGGCGAAAAATGATCCGTTTTTAGGGGGTCATTTAAGCCCGAATCCGACTTTATTTGATCAAATATTGCCCTAAATCGTTCCTTTTGTGATTTTAGGTGTTTGGAGAGTGAATTCTGGAAAAGAAGCTATTTTGGACGTTTTTGGAGCATAAAAGTGAAGAAAACGGCAAAGTACCAAAAATCCATGCTGAAGATACAAGGTGACGGCGTCAAGACTCCCTTCTTGACGGCGTCAGACATGGAGAATTAAACACCGTAGCTGGTGACGGCGTCAGATGGCTATATGACGGCGTCAAAGTGGCAAAGAATAAAATACCGTAGGTGGTGACGGCGTCACATAGGCCGTCATAAGTGGATCAAGGGCGTCCGAGGAAGTATATGGCGGCGAGGTGACGGCGTCAGAATTAACTCTTGACGCCGTCAGCCAGTTTTTCCTATATATAGTTTTCTAGTTTTTTCATTAAAAAGGGAGAAGTTTTGGTGAAACCCTAAAGACGATTTTGGTGCCTCTTTTACAGGTTTTTCAAGGGTTCCAAACCCTTGAGACCTTGCATTGTAATTGAGATAAGTATACTTTTAATTCAATCAATATGTCTATGTGTTGGTTGTCTATCTTTTGTTCTTATCTTAATTCTACTATGCTAGGCTAGATTTCCTTTGTGTTTGCTTAGATCTAATGAAACCTAGATGTTGATTATGTGTTGATTACTTGTCTATTCTTGTTTTGGATGAATGATATTATATGTTAGGCTTAAGAAAACTGGCAGATCTCCAAATGGTAACATGCTTGAACGTCTTAAGAAACATGAACCGAGGCGTACTAGGTCTTTATTGGTTGTATTTAATGCATGAGCCACTGTTTACCATCCCTATAGTTGTGCTGGGTCATGGTGTAGGAGGAGATAAGAGCTCATAGAGTTGGGGAGTTATGTATGCCACCCCACGAATGGTATTAAGGAATACAATCCGTCATCCATACAAGTGTAACAAGTAATTGACATGTAAAAGATATCTAGGGAGTAATGAAGTTTAACTAAACACAATTTCTCCAAATACTGATCACAACCTTAGTTTAATTAGTTTAATTTCATTTTCATTAGTTTAATTTAATTATATAATAGCTTTGGGTTAGTTGAATAGCAACTAATTCCGCCCACTCTTCCAAAACCCGAGATTTTACTTGCTTTCATTAAAATATAAAAACACAAAAATAATCATCTTTCATCTCTAGAACTATTAATTAGGTTTTCTAATCCTAGCGACACTATTCCTAAGATGAACGATCAATCCCCCGGTACTTGTCACTATACTATACTACAACGATCAGGTACACTGCCTGGTGGGGGTTGTAAGCCTCGCGAGATCCCTCGAGAGGTAAAGCAAGGTGCGATTCCCACGCTTCAAGTTTTTGGCGCCGCAGCCCGGGGAATAGTTATTGTCTAGGTTAGGATTTCTTTTTATTAGGTCTACTTGCTAGATTCCTTTCTAGTAAGATTTTATTTTTATTTTTTTAGGTCTTCTTTAGTCTATCTTATTTCTTCGTGCCTTTGTTCGTAACTCCTTACCATCCGACATCATGGAAGGTGGTAACATCTTTGAACCCATCATCCCACCACAACAAAACCCACCATTAGAACCCCTTAGGCCCCGAACCTTAGGAGAGTATTCCCGACCTAGCCACCAAGGCTACCGAAACACCATTGAGCTCACCGGAGCCAATGTGACCCCCTTGCGATCCGACACCATCTGGTTGGTGCAAAGCGGATGTGCATTCCACGGACTTCGTTCCGAAGATCCAAACCAACACCTTAAGGATTTCCTCAAAATTGTAGATTCCATAGACCCAGGTGTTGAGACTAAAGAGACAACCCGATTACGCCTATTCCCATTCTCTCTACGAGATCAAGCTAGTCAATGGCTTGAGCGTTTCCCCGCGGGATCCATCACCACTTGGGACAATCTCGCCAATCGCTTCCTTACCCAATTCTTTCCGCCGGAGAAGACTGCAATGCTTAGAAAGGACATTTTGATGTTTGAGCAATAGCGAGGTGAACCTTTCTACGAGGCTTGGGCCCGTTTTAAGGATCTCCTCCACAAGATCCCTCATCATGGCATAAACCTTTGGTTATTAGTTCAGATTTTCTACGACCATGTTGATTATCACACTAAGCGCATTATCGACAGGGCCGCGGGAGGCAAATTGCGTGATAAGAATGCTGAGGAGTCGTGGGCGATTATAGAAGAGCTCGCTGTCGATAATAATGAGATTTGGGAGTTTAAACATACGGTAGAAGCGGCCATCAATGCAGTCTCGGCATCTGGAGGAACCACCGAACTCCCCGATGAACTCTTATGCAAAATTGAGGCAAAAGTTGACTATTTTGAGGAAAGGCAAAGGAGACCCTTAAGTCCTAGACAAGCCACTGTCAATTCTGTCTCAAGATCAACTTCGGTACCATTATCTGAATCACCTTCTAGAGAACATATCGAGACTTTTCAGAGGTGCACTCCACCTTGTTCCCCTCCCAAGGAACTTAGTTCGGAATTTGAGGCTAGGATGAGAGAATATATGGCGACCCACTCTGATCGGCTTGCGAGGTTCGAAGCAGCAGTTTATAAGCAAAAGGAGGAGATGCAGGAGAAAATGAATGAGATGTTGAGTCTATTGGAGGAGTATGCCAGTCAGAAAACCCCCGAACGAATACTGCTAAGGAAAGAAAGCACCACTCCCACCACCCACTTTGTTAACTCTATCACCATTGTCCATAAAGATAATGAGAAGGTAAAAACTCCTGCTAAACAGACCTTAGAAAAATCTCCTGAGTCCCAACCTTTGAGCTACTACCTGAAACACGACATAAACGAAAGCACCATAACAAATTGGATTAAGGGTGATAGGCGTAACCAATCCTCCGAACAGGTTCCCGAGAAAAAGAAAGAAGAGGAAGATGAGTATGATACGCTTATTGGAGGATCGGTGGTCGAGAGGTTATTGGTACAGAAAGTGGCTACTAAGCAGGTAGCATGTGGAAAGTTTGAAATACCAACAAGCATCGGGGACTTGAAACACCTTAGTGCTTTCGCCGACCAAGGGTCGGAAGTAAATCTTATGCCCCTGACTATTTACATCCAACTGACGTCGAAAATGCCAGCACCTACTCGTGTTAGGCTATCTCTTGTTGGGCACTCATACGTATACCCCCTAGGAATCGCAGAAGATGTATTAGTCAATGTTGCAGGATTCATGTACCCCGTTGATTTTATGATCATTGATGATAAAGGGGATGGATGCATGCCAATAATCCTTGGGGCACCATTCCTCACCACCGCTAGGGCTGTCATTAAGTATGAAGATAGGAAGATTGAGCTTAAATCTGGAAAGAGAAAGATTAGCTTCCACATGACTCCGCGAAGTGGGCATGAGAATTTGAGTTGGAGAATGATTAAAAACAACATTGGCGCGACACCCATTCGTGTTCAGAATAAAATTCTTGCATGGGAGGCAAGAATCAAAAGCTATAAGAAAGCTAAGGATGAAAGGAGAAAAAGCAATAAGGTTCCGATGGAACTCACACACACTCAACACGAGAGCAATCATACACCGTTTGAGGAAGGGAACTTAGTACTCTTGAGACATTTAGAAACAACAATACCACCCGATAAACCAAGTCCCTGGTGGTATGGGCCATTCACCATCGAAGGATTGAGCCAAGATGGGGTAGCTAACTTGAGAAGCAAATTAGGTGGGAAGGTGATTGCAAGTATTGATAGATTGAGGCACTACCACCATAACAGTAATGATCGAAACTATATGGGGTACATCATTTCAAATGACGAGATCACGTAGTAACCCACGACTTTGAGTCTAGCTACAAGACTCGTAAATAAAGAAAAGCGCTTCTTGAGAGGCAACCCATGTTTTGTGTGATTTTAATTGTTTGATTGTTATTTGCTTCCGTATGCATGTTTTATTTTTATTGTTGGTTGATCATGTTTCTCAATTAAAATGTGGAAATACTTTATTATGTTGTTTGGCCTAGTCTTAACTCCAACCTAAAGGTATTTTTGCAAAAGATAAGTGTAAGGGGAAACCCCAAATATGTTTTTAAGAAACAAACCGATCATGATTCTCCACAATATTTAATGAACATGTATATTCGTATTTGTTAGAGTCAAATGCTTGTATTGAGTCATAATGAAGTTTTGCAGGATTTTCCAGGAAGTAGGACAAAGTTTTTCCAGAAATTTTCCGGAAACTTAACATAAGAATTTCTGCAGGTTCATTCTGACGGCTTCAGGGCATTGCTCTTGACGGCGTCAGGAGTCAAAAATCTGGAAATTTTACCGGTTTTGTTTTTCTAACGGAGTCTTATGGTTTTTGTGAATTATTAAGTTTTATAATCTCCAGGAAATCTGCGAACTTCATTCTACAAGCATTATATCTTACTTTGTTTTCTAGGATTTAGTAACTTATATAGGATGCCGCCGATTTTACGCGAGGTTGCCTTGTCTACTTTTGTCAAGATTTACAGGTTATTTAAGACAAGAAGATGATTTATATTCTGGAAGGGAAGCTTTGATTGTTCATTTTCTTGGAGGAAGATTTAACCTGGCCAACCTAAAATCCATACCGAGCGAATCAGGGGAGTATTTGATTTCATTCTCTTTACTTCTTAACTTTTACATTCTTTACTTGAACATTGGGGACAATGTTCATCCTAAGTATAAGGGGAGGGTAAAAAGATGATACCTTACATATGCACTTTCGCTTGAGTTTGTTTTGTTTGATAGTAGATGTGTAATAAAACTATGAGAAATACTTGTTAGTGTAATTTTAGCGCCAAATTTAAATTTTTTTACAACATTTAGGAGTGAAACTTTAGCCATAGCAAGCGTCTCATGGATAGGAGATTGTATGACTAGCACATAACCGTATATTCAGAAAAATTTTCCACCCAAAAATGTGAGGTTCGCCTTTAGTTTTGATAGGAAAAGCATTTATTATTGGTGCTTATGAGTGTACCGGCAGCATTTAGATTCTAGAACTTGCGTTAGTGATGCATCCCGAGACTGCTAGTGAGACTACATTCGTGTGGTAGGATTTACTACATGATAAGAGGCATTAGGATCACCCTTGTGTTAAACCCGTATTATAATTACTTGACCATTTAAGTCATATTAATTGGCTAGTTAAGTCAACTAATTTTTCCCACACCCTTAGCGTTGTACTCATTTTTAGTACACGATACCCCTAGTACACCCCTCCGAGCCTATCTTTTCGTTTCTAACTTTAAGCATTTTACTTAAAGGAAGAATTTGTTACACCCCACTTAAATGTACACCCAAATCGCCTTAGCCTTCCGTGTATGCACTCATTTTTAGTGCATTATTGTTATTTGTTAAACCCTAAGTTAACTTTCTAATTGATTACATGGTTGCTAAGTCGAGTCATATCCTTGTACATATTGTTTTGGGACGATTGGGACTCATGGGTAAGTACTTATTTCATGGAGTAATGGGGAAGAACATCATATTATTACCCCCATATGTACGTTAATCTTAAAAGTGCTCCAAGTGTTTGGATTTTCTTAATTCGAGTCATTAGAATAGTTTAATGTAAAGTATGTAAAGATTCAAGTGTAAGGGGAATGCTCAAACCCCTATGATGTATTATTTTGGATGGTAGGGTAAGAGTGTATGAAAAAAAAAAAAAAAAAAAAAATCGAAAAAAAAAAAAGAAAAAAAAAAAAGAAAAAGAGAAAAAAAACATACGGACTACCATCCCGTTTTCATTCTATGTTCATTTTATGTTTTTGTTATTTTTCATTTATTAGCTTAAGTCGAGTCTAGTCTTGGCTTAGCAACGCCATCTTGTACATGTAATTAACTAAGATTGTTAACTCGCCACCAGTAAAACTTCCTTTATCCAACAAAACCGTGTAATTCATATCCCTACACCTAACGTTATAACCCTTTAAAAGACCTCTTTGATAGTTTATCCTAGGTGCTTACGCCATGTGGTGGAGGTTTGATCCTTTCCCAAGCCTATGGTAATCTATTTTGCTATGACAGGTAGTGAGAGATATCTTCCATTTCCATAATGTTATATTACTTTATTACACCCGAGAGATGTGAGTATCTAAACACTATTTGCGAGGTGCTTGTGTATGACCTCCGTGCTTGTCTATTGGTCTTTAGTGGAACGATTATTTGTTGTAATTACTTTTATATTAGTGTTAAATGACCCCTAACTTGTCTTTTGAGTAGAATAAAAGCTCATTTTCTTGAGGACAAGCAAATCTCAAGTGTAAGGGTATATGATGAGGCGAAAAATGATCCGTTTTTAGGGGGTCATTTAAGCCCGAATCCGACTTTATTTGATCAAATATTGCCCTAAATCGTTCCTTTTGTGATTTTAGGTGTTTGGAGAGTGAATTCTGGAAAAGAAGCTATTTTGGACGTTTTTGGAGCATAAAAGTGAAGAAAACGGCAAAGTACCAAAAATCCATGCTGAAGATACAAGGTGACGGCGTCAAGACTCCCTTCTTGACGGCGTCAGACATGGAGAATTAAACACCGTAGCTGGTGACGGCGTCAGATGGCTATATGACGGCGTCAAAGTGGCAAAGAATAAAATACCGTAGGCGGTGACGGCGTCACATAGGCCGTCATAAGTGGATCAAGGGCGTCCGAGGAAGTATATGGCGGCGAGGTGACGGCGTCAGAATTAACTCTTGACGCCGTCAGCCAGTTTTTCCTATATATAGTTTTCTAGTTTTTTCATTAAAAAGGGAGAAGTTTTGGTGAAACCCTAAAGACGATTTTGGTGCCTCTTTTACAGGTTTTTCAAGGGTTCCAAACCCTTGAGACCTTGCATTGTAATTGAGATAAGTATACTTTTAATTCAATCAATATGTCTATGTGTTGGTTGTCTATCTTTTGTTCTTATCTTAATTCTACTATGCTAGGCTAGATTTCCTTTGTGTTTGCTTAGATCTAATGAAACCTAGATGTTGATTATGTGTTGATTACTTGTCTATTCTTGTTTTGGATGAATGATATTATATGTTAGGCTTAAGAAAACTGGCAGATCTCCAAATGGTAACATGCTTGAACGTCTTAAGAAACATGAACCGAGGCGTACTAGGTCTTTATTGGTTGTATTTAATGCATGAGCCACTGTTTACAATCCCTATAGTTGTGCTGGGTCATGGTGTAGGAGGAGATAAGAGCTCATAGAGTTGGGGAGTTATGTATGCCACCCCACGAATGGTATTAAGGAATACAATCAGTCATCCATACAAGTGTAACAAGTAATTGACATGTAAAAGATATCTAGGGAGTAATGAAGTCTAAGTAAACACAATTTCTCCAAATACTGCTCACAACCTTAGTTTAATTAGTTTAATTTCATTTTCATTAGTTTAATTTAATTATATAATAGCTTTGGGTTAGTTGAATAGCAACTAATTCCGCCCACTCTTCTAAAACCCGAGATTTTACTTGCTTTCATTAAAATATAAAAACACAAAAATAATCATCTTTCATCTCTAGAACTATTAATTAGGTTTTCTAATCCTAGCGACACTATTCCTAAGCTGAACGATCAATCCCCCGGTACTTGTCACTATACTATACTACAACGATCAGGTACACTGCCTGGTGGGGGTTGTAAGCCTCGCGAGATCCCTCGAGAGGTAAAGCAAGGTGCGATTCCCATGCATCAACCACAGCCGTAAAGACAACGACCTCAAACGAACTTCAATCGAACAATTAAACCACCAATTACTGATCCCCCAAAAATAGGAAACCCTAAGAGTATCAAGAACCACCAGATCTATCACCGTGGCTCTGATACCATGTAAAAATGATATCAAAAACCAGAACACAAGCTGTTACACCCAGCCAACCACCCCTTAGTGTATCTTTTATTATAACAATTCAAGAAGATAAGTCCCAAACGGTGCTTACCAAACAATACAAAAGACTATGACTGATCTCTACTAGGTAGACACCAATCTAACCTCACTACAAAGATCACTCAAACACTCAACCTACAAAGATCAAATATAGAGATTGATCTTTGATATAGACTTCACAATACTAACAGATATCAATTGATATCAACCTAAAGAAGATACAAACAAACTGTGTGAATGACGAGAGAGAATGAAAGAGGCAAAGAAACAACTTATGAAACCCTAAGCTGCATCATGAGCTTATATACTAACATGTTTCATATTAGCCCTTTATCTTCATATAACTTGTCATTCAGTCTCACAACTTCCATAAAGCACAATAAGACTTTCAAACTTGACACAAATAGTCCCTCATATATTTCAACAAATATCTACTAATAGTCAAATACACTTCTTAATAAAACCACTCCCAAACTTGCTTTTATTCATTTCATCTTTTTTTTTTTCTCAACATCATCATTACCCATCATCATCATCTTATCACTACTTCCACTACCATAAAATACCTACACGACTTAAACCCGTAAAATATTTACACACGTGACTATAAAATCACTCACAAACATCACCAAATGCCTAAACCCATCACCATCTTCTCACCACCTCTACCACCACCATTTGCCACATCTACTAACACCATCCTTCGGAGATATGTAGTGGTCAGCTCTGTGACCAGCACCATTCGCTAACTTAACTGCCTAATACGACCACCATATTAGTGGGTGGAAATGGAGGTGATGGAGGTGGCAGATGATGGAGAATATTAGTGGTGAAAGTAGCGAGTGTGGTGGTGGAGGTAGTGATTGGTTGTAGTCAGAAATCTGGCCACCAGAAATTTGATGGTTGGGAGTGATTTATGGTGATAGGTATAGGTATTTTGTGTGGATTTCTGTATTTTTATGATAGCTACAAGTGATTTTATGGTGAGTGGTTTAGGTAGTTTAAAGAAGACGAGGATAATGGGTAGTGGAGGTGATGAGAAGAAGATGATGAATTGAATAAAATGGTGTTTGAAAGTGATTTTGTCAAGATCTGTGTTTGACTTTTAATAAATAACGATAAAAAAATTAAATCGTTAGTCCCTAATGATGTATTGTGTTTAACTTTTACTAATTAAGGGATGATTAGTGACAAAAGTTTCTGACAAGGATGTTTAGTGTAAAAACTAAACATGTATTTTGCAGTTTACCCAAAGGAAAATTTTCTGAAATGATACAAGTATTACAACATGGTTAGGGGTTGTTTGGGAGTGCGTCTGGATACTGATTAACGCAAAAAAAAAAAAAAAAAAAAAAAAAAAAAAAAAAAAAAAAAAAAAAACTTTCCACCACTTCAACAACCACCCCCAACAATTTATAACCACCTCAACAACCACCCGAACAACCACTTTCCACCACCCCACCTCCCTCCTCTTCACCCCAACAATCCGCCCCCGCATCGCGCGGGCACCATTCTAGTTAATAATAATAGGGACAAAATAACAACCTGGATTTTAAGTTAAAACTGATTTCCGTCAAAACAAGTAATGTTGTAAGGTGGGTCACAAGGTTGGGTTGGGCTGGCTTGATTAGCTGAAAAAAATTTCAATTTCATAAATAAGCATTATAGCATTAATGACCATCGAAAAAGTTTACTATGATTACAGTGTGTCAATTTCTACCCATTCGACCCATTAACAAGAAAATATCACCCGAATTGACCCCTTTTCACATAGATGGGTTATAATGGTCTAAAGGGGATCTGAGAATCTATATTGCTGGCTTGTGTCAGCTTATTTTCCTCACACTCCTGAGATTACTTTTTGCTGCAAACTAAAATGATTTGTTCATGAAATAAATAGTGGACTATTACTGTGGTCTTCAGTTGTGTTATAAAGGACATACATAGCATAAAAGATTCTACTTCGCAGTTCTTACTATGCTTAAACCATTTAATAATACACTCAAATGAAGTATCTACTGATGGTCTAGAGCAAATTTACATGTTTAATTTCACATAAAGTAAGATCAAATTTATAGCTGCAAATTCCATTTTGTGAAAAAATGTCTCAATTGGTAATACTAGTCCCTTACTTCCTTGCTTAATTCAAATTGTAAAGAAGCTTTTTTATAATTCCAAGAACAGTAGTAGTTTATATTTGCTAGTCACTTATTTGTATCTTTAGCTAGTCATTATATTTGCTAGTCACTTTTTTGTATCCTTAGCTACATCTCATGAATCATGGTCCCCTGATAGGCTGATACCAGTTACCCCACACTCCGGCAATGAGCACAGTAAAAATCTAGAAGAAGCAATACTATTCCGTGTTATTGTGTTACTACAGCTGCCAGTTGTAATCTTATGTATCCAGAACTTAAAAAGCTAGTAGATTATCCATGCACGATAGGGATAGGTATAAAATCACAATACATCAGTTGCTATGTCTGACATAGTTTATTCAATGAGTGATTCTGCTCATGACTAGTGTACTTGAATAGTTGAATTGTCATTGGTCTAAAGTTATACAGGTAACCTGAGTTATGGGTGATAAAACTGATAGCTAATTTGGCTTAGCTGTGAATAGTTGTTCAGACTAGACTAGTAAGGGCAGACAGAGGACATTCTATCACCAAATAACCTCCCAACCTAAACAATTGTGGTAAGATAATGATAGCTGTGCAGGTCATGTGGCAAATATATGATAACACCACAACATCGAGTAAGAACATGGTAAGCTATTAACAGGAATTTAATATATGATAACACCACAACAAAAATGTAGTTATTGGCGGGATTTTAGTCCTGACGATACTGGAATGATACTAAAACATAATTGCCACGAAACATAATGAATAGTTAACTATACTTGATCAAAAAAAGCATGATAGTAACTGATAAAATAAAGGCAAGCATTCAATAGACTTTGATATCAAAACTAATACTTCACAAATGGTCATTATAAGTTACAAAATCAATATGGTTTTCAGGGAAATTGAGTTTGTTTTTGGTAACAACACTTCTACAGTTTCATAAGTGTATCCTTGTTTCAGTCATAATAAAGATTATATTCCTCTGATCCTAATAAACTCATGTACGATCAGACGAATCAATATAATTAAACATTAGGATGGACAGAATACATTAATTGCCAGTAGCCCCAGTAGCCTGAGTGCTTCAATACATCAATTAATCCACAATAGATGAGTGCTTCGATTCTCAAGTTTGCAGTAACCATCAGAACTTAATTCAACACAAAACTAAATAGTTTTGGAAAGACAAAAACTGAGAAGAAGCAAGAAAACAATGTCGATAATATGTGTTCCACGTACCTGAAGTGCACATTAGTTACTTAGAGAATGCAGAAACTCTTCACTAGCATTTTTGGTAATAAGCTTCGACATTGCATCTGGATTCGGATTAAGAATCTACAACACAAAATACAGATTAATACCATATGGTTGAGTAAGCCACACCACACTTACCAATGGCAGTAGATCACTCATTCAAGAGGAACATGAAGAAACGCGTAAAATAGGCAAGACATATTGAAAGATCGACTGGAATACCTGTGGTATGTAAAATCGAAAGTCTATTAAAAACTTGATTCATTACAGAAAATATCAAATTAGTAACAAGTTATTGTTGGTTTCATCTTTTAGGGTGCGGTAAAAGGCTTTTATGTAGTAACTAAGATATTCCATGAGTAACAGAATCATAGCTTTAGTCTAATACAGATAGATAATGACAATGACCTTTAATGGCAACCACTTCAAATAATAAATTTGGACATTCACTACATACCCTACTTGAGATTCCTAGATCCGCCACTGATCGCACATTCACATCAATCAGTACTCAAAATATCAAAAACACATCAAACAATGACAGTAGCATCAAACACCTTTCGCTAATGGACATTTCATCAAACACGTATCACATCTAAAGTCAGTACATTCTCTAACGGACATTTCATCAAACACCATTCGTGCACAACCTAAATCGCCATACTAAACCGAGCTTCAAATCATAGCAACACGTAACACCTAATTCACATGACTAACACCTATACAACTCAGTAATAATAATCAAGTCATCTACAAATTCAGTAATATTAATAACTAAATCAACTCACGAATAAGTAAATACATGAGACTGAATACAGATTTGAGAGATCTCCGATTCACTTCGAGCTGAATGAATTGGTGGAATCACTAAATCAACTCAGTAATATACCTCAAAATCCGAATGAATTGGTGGAATCAATAGCAAAATCGAGACGTTAGGGTTTTTGTTACTGAATTTGTGGAATGAATTGGTTACTGATGTAGTGATGTGGAATGAATTGGATATTTTGGGTTCTAGTAATACAGATATACAGATATGAATTGGTTTCAAAATTAAACAGATATTTATTTTTTATTTTTTAAGCGCCTTTTTTATACACAAAACATCACACTTTGTATAAGTGCGAGGTTTTTTAAGTAATAATAATTTATCTTTTCACAATTTTAAGTGTGACAAAAAAAAATTAGTTACTTCACACTTAAAAGTGTGAGGTTTTTTTGATAGTTCCTCACATTAAAAAGTGTGAAGACAATATAATTATGTTAGCTCACATTTATAAGTGTGAGCTTTTGTTTTCGGTTTTTATGACAAATCATGTTTATCATAATTATTAGTGAGAATAATTTTTACACACTTATAAGTGTGAATACCTCTAAAAATAAAGTTCACTTTTCATTAAGTGTGAACAAAAAAGTGTGTACAAATGACCAATTTGTTGTAGTGACTATTTAACAATACAAGCTGTTAATAAAACAAGTGGAGAAGTTAAGGTTTTCGAAGCAGTTGTGGTTGTGAAACCGTGGCTAAGGAAGAAGGAGTTGGTCAAGTTTGCTCCGTCTCAAAAGACGATAACGATTTTGCAGCCAGTTTGGTGTGTTAGGTTTAATCTTGAATAAGTATTTTAGTATTTTATTAGTACTTTAGTATTTGAATAAATAAGTTAGTTTGAATTGGTATTTTGTTTGACCGAGCTTTATGCAACTGATATGCACGTTGGGTAGTTACCAGGTTTCTAGGTAGACTAGTACTACATGTTCCTTTCTTGTATTCTTGTAAGGCTATATGTAGCCCTTTCCTTTTGTTGAATAAAGTAAGCATTTCAGTAGTACTTCACTGTAAATCTCCTTTATATCTCTTCCATATATAAAGTGTTTTCCACATTTAGTGAGTTGTGCTAGCTGAATTCTACATGGTGAGGGGGTAGCTTTGTATAATGTGGACTTTGTTTTTGTTAGTTTGGTGTAGTTTTGGTAGTTTAATATGAGGGCTTAGTGAAATGTTTAATAAACCGGTAACGGTAACTTCTTATTTAGTTTCAATAATAGTCTTGTGTTTGCGGTTTTCCTAACCGCGGTGTCTGATGTTTTGGTTGACTACGGGGTTTGAGCAATCGCTTGAATCTCACCTCAGAAGGTTGACATGATCACTTCAGATTTGTTTGCACAGTGCATGATTTGAACCTGAAACTTGTTATATTTTTTGCGTTTTGTTATTGATTGCAGTGATGTTTTTGACATTTAGTTTCCCTAATAATTCTGACTGTCTTGGTCAGTTACCGGTGTTGAAGCTGAAAACCAACAAGTGAACATCGAGTATCAAGTGAACATTAAGTAGCATGTGAACAGTAAGTATCATATACATGAACAAACATAATGCAGATTAATTAGCTGAGGGGAACTTCAGCCTATGAATGTGCTGATTTGGCTTGTGTTTTATCTCAAATAGGTTGAAGGGAAAACTAGGATTCGCTGTATAAGAACAAGTTGCACGGGTTGAAGTCGTCGCACTGTACACATACAACCTCAATCCTGAACTGATAAAAAGTCAAATTTTGCTAGAGGGTCAGACTTGCTCATTTCGACCCGTACTAAAAAATCACTGTTTCAACCCAAATACATTGACTCGTAACCAAACGTGCACGTTTTCTTATTCGAATACTAGAATCATCAATCTCTTATATGCATAGACAGACATGAGTAAACATACACGAGTAGAATTTTGAAAAACATTAATTAACCTACTGGCACAAGGTGTCGTATCGCCAGCAGGAGCTGGGTTTCGTAGAAGCCAAAACGGAACACGACGATGCCATAGTAAAATATGTATACATAGTATAAGAAAAAATGTGGATTACTCGTAATATCACACATCACTAATTAAACAAGACAGTGTCAATTTAGCACGAAATTTTATCTTTTATAATCATAGAATGTAAATCGGGGTATCACTAGTGATCAAACGATAGTTATAATCAACAACCGTTTCTCACAATAGTTTACACAATCTCAAATTATAAAATAAAGTATTAACATAGGAAATATTAATAACGGTAATCATGTTTATCAGGCCCTTTTCTTTTTGTTGGCATTTGCACTTGATTGCCAATCTTTTTCCTTACCAAATTATCCATGACCATATGTCGAAGATATAAGTTCCGCAAGCAACGGAAACTGTAATGTCACGAACGAAGCAATTGGTAGGCATGCTAATCCACCTATTGGAATCAGAATCCATGCTTTTCCTTGTCCAAACATAATATATAATGCTGCACTAAAGGCTATCATCATGGTTGTCACGGACACAAATAACATCACAAGACCAATTATTAATCTCTTCGGCAACTTGTAAAGAAAGTCCTCATATGTATAACGTGCTGTGAGAATCGATAGAAACCACAACAAGGAAGTGATGGATGTGAACAACGAGATTGCATCTGAGATTGCAAATATGATTAAGCTTGCTTCCGTTTCATAAATTGGTTTCCCAGTGGCACTATCGTTTCCGCCAGGTACAGTAATTGCAGCCGCAAAAACTATTGTGATGATGAGAGCTGCCGTGATCGTGTATGAATCGGCTGTCTTTTTCATCCACTCTTCCCCATCCTTTCTTAGCTCCTTGTGCTCTTTTCTAAATACCATCATTGGTGTCTCTTTATTTTTGTTCAGTTCTCGTGTTTGTGTTATTTCCACCACTTTTTTCACTTCCTGTAGTTCAAATTATATTCAACCAAGTAAATAAAACTAAACAACGGAAATCCTCTATTACTCGTAGTATGGTAATGAGTATTGAGAAAGTACATTAAGAAACGCTATGCTTTAATCTAGAGAAACAAGCTCACCTCAAACCACTGTAACTCCCGCTGCATCTGTAGAGCTGCACCGGAAGTGACATTAAGTTTATCTATATGAGCCAAACGTCCAGCCAAGTGCAATATGTTGTTACCATCACTGTCTTTGGATACCAAAAAAATGGATTTGGCGTCACTTATATAATGTAGAATATAGCTGAAAATCTTTTCGCTTCGGTTCAAGACTAATAACTGATATATATTATGCCCATCTTTTTCGGATGCATATAATATCTTTAAATATGTGTACAACACATCTATTGCTTCAACGGTGTTGTTTTCCACAGCTAAACAAAATGGAGAGCTATAAAGACGTTCAATATCACTTAATGTATGTGTTCTATCAACTTCCTCGCATATACGCTTGAGTAGCTTAATAATTGTATTGTGCTTTACTTTATCGTCCTTGAGGTGCTTAACGTGTGGCACTGTGATTAATCAAATAGTAAACATTGTTTTAAGCTTCAAAGTTAAAATACTAATAATAAATAAATGTAAAGAGCAAGTTGACAGCAGTGTTCAGTTTATTGTTTTTGATAATTACTCCTGTTCAAGCAAAAATAAGGCACACGGATATATATGATCGTATGAAGTAAATGCCCTTCAATCATTATACTTTCAACATAGCATGTGTAACACTGGAAGCGAATTATTTTAAGGGCGTAAACGAGCCAACTCGCTTGTAAGCTAATCAGGATTGACTCACCAACACCTTAAAATGAGCTAAGCATAAACGTGCCCAAGCTCAAAGGTATTTAAGAAACTACGAAGTAATTATTTTTTAAGAAATAATACTAATCTTAATCCACTTCAGAAAAGCTACTTCTTCTTTTGTCATTTATAGATACTAATGGCGTGAATTTCCAATGGACAATCTTGTCTCCAATTTTAGGAATCAGTTAATAAAAGTTACATACGGCGATATTACCTTCGAAAAAAATTTACATTAGTGATCCATCGATATCAGCCATTACCGACTGTTACCAACATTTCTAGGCATGCAGCAGTGTTGTCTCCCATAATGAGGGTAGCCCATTTCCCCGTAATGAGTTCTTTGGGTGTCATAACATCTATGTTTCTAAGACATATTAGTTCGTTGGAAGCGTGTGCTTACCATGCAGCAGTGTTGTCTCCCATAATTTAAAACTAATCCTCGAGATGACTACACAAAAAATCAGATATGATTTGTCAATAAATAAAATGTTACAAATGATAAGTACATACATAATATTATTCCAAGGTATGCCAATGCATATAAGTTAAAATGTTTCATAACTATAAATAAATCACTCGTAATATGCATGCATGGTTAAGTTTTATTAGTATTTTGGAATCACATAGTTCATATATAGCATACCGTCGCGGAGGCACCTCCTCGCGTGCTTGAAAAAAAACTTATCCTTCTTGGGTGTCTTTTGGTTTTCCACGTCTGCCGTATTAGTACTACTACCCAAGCTTTTATTCTTGGTTGGTACGACTTCAATACAAATACAAGCATAAGTTTGTTAAATAGAAATAGATAAAACACAGCCAAAACCAGTCATCAATTGATTTTGAGTTATACAAGTTGGATAATTTAAGGATATATTAGACATAATTTATCATGATCCACGATTAGTTAAATGGATTAATATTTGCTTGATTGTCAAATGACAAATGAATAATTAATTGTAGATATATCATTGGGGATCTAGCAATAAACTATTGTTGGGTAAGTTCAATGCCTTTCTGTCTCTAAATAGGATTTTAAGATAAAATAGTCTAGGTATAAAGTTAGCCGCTGAAGAAATGTTCAGCCCAGCTGCTTCTGAGTTTTTGAAGACAAGAGTCTTCACTTCAACGTTGATCCAAATAAGAAGTTCAGTTCAGTGAGGATGGCAATGTCTCGATGAACGATATTTGATCTCCTTATCCAAAATACATTGAGCAAAGATTCTCAAGTATCTAAAAGCTTGGGAAAAAAGATTTACTTTGTGCAAAAAGGATAAAACAATCTTCTTGGGAACAACTATCTTCCAAAGTTAGTAAGAAAGTAAGAATAGTGTCAACAACTATTCCTAAAGCAAACTTTATACTTTACCTAGTATGGCCGTATTTAATATCATCTCACCTACCCATTAGATTCTCGACATGTGTAAAGCAGAACTCCTTTTTAACCCTAATTCTATGTTATAATAGAGAATGTTTGTAAATGAGTAAATGCATCTCTTGCAATTAATTTGAAATACATTCAAGGGCATTTACTCCTTGAATTGAACTAAGGTCGTTGAACATTCAGCGAGTAAGTGTTAGTTCATGCTTAGATCATCGCTTTGGCTTTTTGTTTAAGTTAGAGAGGAGACACCTCAAATTGTCATTTAAGTAGGATTGTTATTCCGCAAAAAATCCTTGTCATTTTTTTGATTCACTTCCACTAGCTAAATGTTAAAATATTTGTGTTCTTACTTAGGGTATATTTGTTAAAACTAGCCGTAAGCTGTAAATGCAAATTGTTAACATAAGTTAAAAGCTATATATTTTTTTCCAATAATAGTGTTTGGTAAATTAGGGGTCTGTTTTCCAATAATAGTAATTGAATAAGTCATTACTGTTTCATTGACCTATAAGTCATTACTGTTTCAATGCATTACGTCTAACCAAACAACATGCGCAAATGCTATATTTCATTCCAACATGTTGTTTAGTATGCTGCAATAGATGTTGGAAATGAATGAAATAAATGAAATATGGCAACATGTGATTACATGTTGTAATGGAATGAAAATAAATAAATAAAACAACTATGGGGTCACTATATAATGAAATTGGTGGTTAGAGGCGTAATGGAATGAACCGATGAATAAACTTTTTCATTATAAAACTCAAAACAAACAAAAAGATTTCATTCCATTGTAATGATTTATTACATCCCCACTTCGACTCATGAGTATCAAACGTTACGTAGATGTTTAACTATAATTATAAAATGTAAAATGAAATAAAAGGAGATATTTAAAATTTTAAACAAGTGTAGAGCATAAAATAATAAACTCATTATAATAATAATGAGTTGTAAAATGGTTAGGGTTGTCTCTAAATTTTTGAAATTTTTAAGTGCCATAGATGAAATTACATTATGAGTCCTTTTGAGAAGGATTGTTATATATAAAGTATCACCGTTTATATGATATAATGCAATTAGTATCTAAACGTTCAACATATTATTCATTTAATATATTTTCTCATCTAAATACTTTTTTCTTTGTGAAAAATATACATAGACATCAATATAATTGTTAACGAAATAAATTTAGGGGCCCCTAAAATTTTTGGGCCCCGAGGGTTGCCCACCTTGCACACCCTCGAAGACGGCTGTGGAAATTGTAATAAAGTAGAACCGTAAAATTGTAAGCAAACATTCAAGAGTGCATAATTAGACGTTAACGAATGCAAATAAGTGAACGAGTATTTTATTCATTTATTTAAAAATAACGGGATTATCTTAGTAATTAACAACAAGACTACTTAATTTTAATTTGGTACCAAATGTATCACTTTATAAATTTCGTATAGACATTCTAACTTTATTGACATGATGAAAAAATTTTGGACATTACAAAACGATAGGTTAGTTGTTATGACAATTTCATACGGTTTATTTATTGGGTGGAGCACCTAAGTCATATCTATAACTAAATATATAACAAAATAGTGTACATGGTTTTTTTATAAATGATGAGAGGGTATATAAGTAAGTAATCTAAGATGTTAACAGCTCCATGGGAATTTTGGACGCTTCATTAAAGAGCGTTTTGTTTGGAAACTTTTTGCTAAAGATAAAAACTTGTACCTAGTGTCACCAAACAAGACTTGTTTTATTTGGAGCTTTATTTTAGAACTAAAAAGCTAATAGCTCCTTAAAAGCTTCAAAAAAACACCTTATCAAACAAGGCCTTACTCGTTTATTTATCTTGTGTTAAGTTTTAAACTTATGCTATTAGACATGAAAGTTGGTTAGTTAATTTAGCTAAATCCTTGTAACTAAATAATCGAGAACAACAACTATGATAGAAAGACTTACGGTGGTAAACAAATTTTTGCCACGAGTTGTAATGTGTTCCACTATAAAATAAGTCCGGGTTCCTGATGATCCTTTCTAGTGGGGTTTCAACTTCGTTGTACACAGTTATGCCCAAGCGCGGGTAGTCGGTGAAAAACTCATATGCGTCGGTGACCAACTCATATGCTATGTCTGTAATCAAATAGTTCCGTCAAAAGTATAACATAGCTAGGCAACAAATTAATAATGTCATCTACTATACGTACTATATATCTAGTATATCAGTTTCAAATGTTCCACGAGCTTAATTTGTTTGAAGTTGGGTACTTTAGATGTTAGCTAGAAGTGTTATCAATTTATTTCTAATGTATTTTCATCTTTCACTAAAAATTGAAAAAAAGGGGTTAGAAAGCATACATACCTATCAATCCTGCATCAATTGCTTTAAGCAAAACGTTAAAACCAGCATCGCTTCTTAAGAATAAGCCAAATCCATCTGTATAACTTTTCATTTGCTTGAACAAATAGAGAGAGGTTTTATTTAACACAGGTATCGCAAGAGCGTAATCGATGGCTAAATAGTGCTGATAATCAGGAATGAATAAACATTTTGGGTTAGAGTCGAACATTATCTTCAAAGCTTCCATGTTACCATAAAGTGCAGCAAAGTGTGCTGGGATCTGTCCATTAATATTTGCAGTGGTTTCAAGTAACTCGCTGTTTATCCCCCTTAAGATATCCATGACAACCTCATTATCATTATATATTTCGACAGCATAGTGGAGTGCTGTTTTGCCGTCATCATTTAATTTAGAAGTCCATGTAACTCCCTGTGTATTAACGATTTCTCGGGCTTTCACCCAGTTACCCTCCCGAATAGCTCTGTGTAATCTGTTTTTTACTCTCTGATCTGAAGAAACATTTTAATGAAAATATTATACTTCAAATATTAATCAATTCAATCTTAAAATGCCGTTAAAAAAGAAGATAAATTAATTTTGTCGCAATACACAGACAACTTTTACTTTTACCCCCTTTAATTTCGATAAAAGAAAAAAAAAATAGTTAACAAAATATTTTTAGTTTTCAGAAGAAAAAAATCCATCAAAAATCTTTTTAGTCATTTGTAGATAGAGTGGGTAACCAACCATGTTTGTTGAACATTCTTAAAGTTTTGAACGGGACAAATCGAGTTATTCTTTATGTATGTTGCGGATGTTCTTTATTAGAAAAAATGGGAATCACGTTACTTAAAAATGCTTAAAAATGCAAAAGTTAAAGTCTTTCAAGATATTTTTTGCAGCTAGCTTAATAATGCAATAAACCCATAACTATTTCAAAATGCAAACAAAAAAGGCCCCTTAAACAGGCTACCTGCATCTTCGATCTGAAGAAAGTCATTATGCACGTAAAAGCTACCACCTCCTTGTGGTGCCAAGATAAAAGTCTGAGAAAAGTGTTTGATCACGCTATTATTGTCAGTCAACGAGCCTGTTACCCCTAAAATCACAGACCCCATTACAGACTCTTGAACATGCACGGTGTCTAGATCAGGATTCCACTCCTTGACAATTGATTCCATGACCTGAAGACCAATATCCTGCTCCAAAATAAATATATAAGATCAAAAAGTTTATAATTTATATTAACAGGTTTAATAAATAATCATCGTCTAACAATATTATAATATCAAAAGACACAGTACACTCAAGAATGGATTGATTAGCTTCCAGCTCAAACTTGTAACACCCCCAAAATTTGATACAGCGGAAGACTCAACAAGCTTTCGGGGTGCTACGGGGATTGGTATCCATCACAAGACAATATAGAACGAGATAAAGTAAACATAGTAAAAACACAACCAAAACGGGGATTTAAGGATTACATTTATCCCAACATCATTCAGAGTCAGGCCCAAAATAAATAACAATAGGTCCAAATTTAATTATCAGAGTTTAGAAAAATAGATCCATGAACCGTGTGCCTTAGCCGAGCCTTCCAATCCAAGCATGCACCTCACACTTAATTACCTGAGAAAACGTGCTAAAAGTCAGCTTTCGCTGGTGAGATCATAGGTTTAAATTCAACTAATAATATAGTGGACATATACGCAAAACGCTTGCTAGCTAGACTAAGGATTCGCTAAAAGCCTGCGGATACCCTCCGCTCTCAACATAACACACGGATACCCTTCCGCAATAACCAAAACACACGGATACCCTTCCGTAACAACATAGATATTCGGGTAACCCCCGCAATACCAATAAATACTCGGATAACCTCCGAAGTATTAATAACCTATAGGTGCACACTACAGTATCTAATTAAGCCAACCTTGAATAGTACACACGAACCGTGTGACTAAAGCTGACAATAACAAATAAGCCAACCTTGAATAGTACACATAAGAAGTGACTAAAGCTGACTATACATCCTAGTCCATATGCATAGCAAGTTTAGAAATAATATAAAAGCGATAATAGTCCACGTAAAATGATTTGCACGTTTCTCACCCCAATCGTTGAAAACATAGTTCAAGAGTAAAAAGTGGGGCTATGACTCACCTCAAGTCCAGAAAATAGCAAGACGAGGTAGGTAGCAATAAGATGTATGATAACTCACGAAACAGCAACTACGGACTTGGCACGACCTAACAATATTAACTCTTTCAGAAATCATTTCCTCAAATATATAATATTCCAAAACCCGGACGAGAATCCGATTTATTTCCGAAAATCCATTTCGTATTAGTTTGGTGTATTTGCGTTTGGTATCCATACGGGTGGTGGGTCGACTCAAAACAAACCAAAGAGAGATCACATATAGCAAGATAAAATAACTATAGATCTAATATTAGCCCAATATATCATTTAAATAAATCGCCAAAGTTTACCAAATCCGTCGATTTGATAATCCTCATATTTATTTACGTAATATACTGTTCCAAGATTACACCCAATCTAAAGCACATATAAAGCACATAGCACATAATTACTATATAGTATATATCATAGTTTAATAAATTCCTCGTATATATCGTCAAATTGGCCAGATTTCCCGATATATACACTCGCAATCTATTACACTTTACATATACTACAACCTATGGGCGTCGTAGGATACGATGCCCACTAATATATTTATTTCGTATAACCAAACAACCCGGCTCAACCTTACGGTTAAGCGGTTATTTAATTATAGAAAACGTCTATATTAGTCGTCATATATCCGTGACAACACGAATGTCACAAATAATAACTTACCTGGACCCGAGTGACAACAATTTCGCCTAACTCAATAAGTTTATCCGTTATATATCCGAAATGACTTTTTATTAAACGTTTCATAATTGTCGGGAATTTCCCGTTTTATAACACAATTTTTATAATAATAATACGTTTAATAATATTACGCCACTTTCGTAGCCTAATATATATCTAATCGTATTATTTATAATACGACTCGTGATTATTATTATTATTAATATACGCGTTTATATAGTTATATATACGTTATTCACGTATATACTTTCATATAAACGTTCATATTATCAATAATTATTATTACGAGTTTTATTATTCTCGTTTCAATTTTAATAGTTATTGAGTTATACGAAATGGTCATATGTCCGAGTCATGACTCTCGGCTCATTGTCCAAGTCCAATAATAAGCAAAAGTCATAAATAACAAATCTCCGTCCAATCACAATCTCAAACCACGGGCTACAACAATAGGGTCCGACTACGGTACCCGACTAACCTATCTCCGTCAATCTAACGACCGTCTCACAATCGGTCCCCAATCACATTCGTCAACAACTCCTCAATTACCAATAATTATATCCCATGTCGAGACCACAATGGTCTCGACTCAACCAAAGTATGCGGCCGATAATTAAATACCACAACAACAAAATAAACAAGTTCACAATTATTCAAATAATAACATTAACAAGGTTAATGTGTGGGTCGGTTTACCAAGCCGACCCGAGCCCTCGACTCACTTGAGTCTCGGCTCCGAACCGCGAGTCACTAGGACTCGAACCAAACACACAAGTATCATATAGCTCACTTGAGCTTAACCAAGAAATCATATACTCCACTCGACCCAATGGTCAATTCGGCAACAAGAAAAATACTACACGGCTCAAGGCCGCGACCCACAAGGGTCGAACCACAAAACCATACGAGCCGAGGCTCGAACCACAACTAGTCGAGAACCCCATGAGGGTCTCGGCATGGCATACGAGCACAAGAATGAAACCCCGAGACCACAAGGGCCTCGGATAGCTCGGATCGAGGACACAACTCCCTCGACAACAATCCATCAATCAATCATCACCAAGAACCAAAGCCATACGAAGGCTTCGAACCAAAAAAAAAAAAAAGAATAAGCCGAGAGCTTTGCTCTCGGTTCCGAGTCAACCACGACCCAACCATGAAACCCGGATACCAAACTTTGTAGAAAACATGTTTTCAACCAAAACCCATTTGTATTACGCGTTCACAAATGTTAACCCATCCGAATATCATCAAGTCGTGACTCTAGGTCACGATTTTATTAACAATACGAGTGAAAACTCGTCTCACCTTCGATCTAGAAACTCAAAACCGTGATATCCCTTCCAAAAACAACGAATAGTGGTGAATTTGGTGGTGATTCGAAATGAAATAAAGGGGTTATAGGCGTGTGTTGTTGTAGATCTAATAGTAGGGATGATGGGGAATCGATTGGTGGTGGTGGTGTAGAGTGGTGGCCGGCGGTGGCTATGGTGGTGGCCGGATTTTATAGGGCGGCTAGGGTTAGGGATAGTGAGGGAGAAAAGAGAGAGAGAGAGATGGGTGGATGTTTGTGTTTGTTTGTGTGTGTACCGAAAACACACCCACAAGGACCATATTTTGTAGTTTACTTTTTTTTTTTTTTTTTTTTTTTTTTTTTTTTTTTATATATATATATAAAAGTTATAATAATAATAATAATAATAATAATAATAATAATAATAATAATAATAATAATAATAATAATAATAATAATAATAATAATATTATTATTACGGTTGAGCGGGTAACGCGGGTTATTGTAAAAACATGTGGCCCGAACCCGAACTCATTTTAAAATTTCAATATCACTCGAGAACCTCTCGTAAATAATTAAAAATATATCGGACTCGTTAAGACGAATCATAAAATTGTCGTTAGGTAATCCTAGTGCCAAGGTCAACGTAGTACCAAGTGAGAATTCGAATATACATCACCGATCATATAATCGAAAATGAATTATGAACATAATTCACGAATTCCATAACGTCATTAAATAAAATATCCATAAAATAGGTCTTACAAGTTCGTTGTGAAATGAAAATTTCAAATAAAAATTTATAAACGAACTTAAATTGAAATGCGGGTTTTTAAAATAGCTCCCTAAACTGCCGGTTGTCACATCCTCCCCGTCTCAGAAGGAAACCCGTCCCGGGTTTCACTCGAAAAAATTCATCTACGAAGTGAAAAGCTTCGGATATCTCTTCCTGAACTCGTCCTCACGTTCCCACGTAAATTCTGGTCCATGTCGGGAATTCCAACGAACCTTGACGAGCGGAATGCGACTCCTCTTGAGTCGTTTAACTTCACGATCTAAAATCTCAATCGGTTCCTCCACGAAATTCAGTTTCTCATCGACACGAATGTCCCTCATTGGAATGACGGGCATTTCATCAGAAAGACATTTCTTCAAATTACTCACGTGAAACACGTCGTGAACTTTGCTCAGTTCGGACGGTAATTCCAACCTATAAGCCACGGGCCCAATTCTTTCTAAGATCAAGAATGGTCCAATGTAGCGTGGGTTGAGTTTACCACGTTTCCCGAAACGTATTACACCTTTCCAAGGCGAGACTTTCAGCATTACCTTGTCTCCAACCTGGAACTCTAAAGGTTTACGTCTCTGATCGGCATAGCTCTTCTGCCTATCTCTAGCCGCTTGCAACCGATCACGAATCTGAGTTACTTTCTCGGTAGTTTCCAAAATAAGCTCAGGGCCTGTAAGTTGACTATCTCCAACTTCTGCCCAACCAATAGGCGAACGACACTTTCTGCCATACAAAGCTTCGAATGGTGCAGCCTTAAGACTTGTGTGGTAGCTGTTATTATAGGAGAATTCCGCAAGGGGTAAATACTTCTCCCAGCCTTTACCAAAGTCTATGATGCATGCACGAAGCATATCCTCTAACGTCTGAATGGTTTAATTAGTTTAATTTCATTTTCATTAGTTTAATTTAATTATATAATAGCTTTGGGTTAGTTGAATAGCAACTAATTCCGCCCACTCTTCCAAAACCCGAGATTTTACTTGCTTTCATTAAAATATAAAAACACAAAAATAATCATCTTTCATCTCTAGAACTATTAATTAGGTTTTCTAATCCTAGCGACACTATTCCTAAGCTGAACGATCAATCCCCCGGTACTTGTCACTATACTATACTACAACGATCAGGTACACTGCCTGGTGGGGGTTGTAAGCCTCGCGAGATCCCTCGAGAGGTAAAGCAAGGTGCGATTCCCACGCATCAACCACAGCCGTAAAGACAACGACCTCAAACGAACTTCAATCGAACAATTAAACCACCAATTACTAATCCCCCAAAAATAGGAAACCCTAAGAGTATCAAGAACCACCAGATCTATCACCGTGGCTCTGATACCATGTAAAAATGATATCAAAAACCAGAACACAAGCTGTTACACCCAGCCAACCACCCCTTAGTGTATCTTTTATTATAACAATTCAAGAAGATAAGTCCCAAACGGTGCTTACCAAACAATACAAAAGACTATGACTGATCTCTACTAGGTAGACACCAATCTAACCTCACTACAAAGATCACTCAAACACTCAACCTACAAAGATCAAATATAGAGATTGATCTTTGATATAGACTTCACAATACTAACAGATATCAATTGATATCAACCTAAAGAAGATACAAACAAACTGTGTGAATGACGAGAGAGAATGAAAGAGGCAAAGAAACAACTTATGAAACCCTAAGCTGCATCATGAGCTTATATACTAACATGTTTCATATTAGCCCTTTATCTTCATATAACTTGTCATTCAGTCTCACAACTTCCATAAAGCACAATAAGACTTTCAAACTTGACACAAATAGTCCCTCATATATTTCAACAAATATCTACTAATAGTCAAATACACTTCTTAATAAAACCACTCCCAAACTTGCTTTTATTCATTTCATCTTTTTTTTTTCTCAACATCATCATTACCCATCATCATCATCTTATCACTACTTCCACTACCATAAAATACCTACACGACTGACCATTAAATCACTTTCAACTACTATAAAATATTTAAACCCGTAAAATATTTACACACGTGACTATAAAATCACTCACAAACATCACCAAATGCCTAAACCCATCACCATCTTCTCACCACCTCTACCACCACCATTTGCCACATCTACTAACACCATCCTTCGGAGATATGTAGTGGTCAGCTCTGTGACCAGCACCATTCGCTAACTTAACTGCCTAATACGACCACCATATTAGTGGGTGGAAATGGAGGTGATGGAGGTGGCAGATGATGGAGGTGGCAGATGATGGAGAATATTAGTGGTGAAAGTAGCGAGTGTGGTGGTGGAGGTAGTGATTGGTTGTAGTCAGAAATCTGGCCACCAGAAATTTGATGGTTGGGAGTGATTTATGGTGATAGGTATAGGTATTTTGTGTGGATTTATGTATTTTTATGATAGCTACAAGTGATTTTATGGTGAGTGGTTTAGGTAGTTTAAAGAAGACGAGGATAATGGGTAGTGAAGGTGATGAGAAGAAGATGATGAATTGAATAAGATGGTGTTTGAAAGTGATTTTGTCAAGATCTGTGTTTGACTTTTAATAAATAACGATAAAAAAATTAAATCGTTAGTCCCTAATGATGTATTGTGTTTAACTTTTACTAATTAAGGGATGATTAGTGACAAAAGTTTCTGACAAGGATGTTTAGTGTAAAAACTAAACATGTATTTTGCAGTTTACCCAAAGGAAAATTTTGTGAAATGATACAAGTATTACAACATGGTTAGGGGTTGTTTGGGAGTGCGTCTGGATACTGATTAACGCAAAAAAAAAAAAAAAAAAAAAAAAAAAAAAAAAAAAAAAAACTTTCCACCATTTCAACAACCACCCCCAACAATTTATAACCATTTCAACAACCACTTTCCACCACCCCACCTCCCTCCTCTTCACCCCAACAATCCGCCCCCGCATCGCGCGGGCACCATTCTAGTTAATAATAATAGGGACAAAATAACAACCTGGATTTTAAGTTAAAACTGATTTCCGTCAAAACAAGTAATGTTGTAGGGTGGGTCACAAGGTTGGGTTGGGCTGGCTTGATTAGCTGAAAAAAATTTCAATTTCATAAATAAGCATTATAGCATTAATGACCATCGAAAAAGTTTACTATGATTACAGTGTGTCAATTTCTACCCATTCGACCCATTAACAAGAAAATATCACCCGAATTGACCCCTTTTCACATAGATGGGTTATAATGGTCTAAAGGGGATCTGAGAATCTATATTGCTGGCTTGTGTCAGCTTATTTTCCTCACACTCCTGAGATTACTTTTTGCTGCAAACTAAAATGATTTGTTCATGAAATAAATAGTGGACTATTACTGTGGTCTTCAGTTGTGTTATAAAGGACATACATAGCATAAAAGATTCTACTTCTCAGTTCTTACTATGCTTAAACCATTTAATAATACACTCAAATGAAGTATCTACTGATGGTCTAGAGCAAATTTACATGTTTAATTTCACATAAAGTAAGATCAAATTTATAGCTGCAAATTCCATTTTGTGAAAAAATGTCTCAATTGGTAATACTAGTCCCTTACTTCCTTGCTTAATTCAAATTGTAAAGAAGCTTTTTTATAATTCCAAGAACAGTAGTAGTTTATATTTGCTAGTCACTTATTTGTATCTTTAGCTAGTCATTATATTTGCTAGTCACTTTTTTGTATCCTTAGCTACATCTCATGAATCATGGTCCCCTGATAGGCTGATACCAGTTACCCCACACTCCGGCAATGAGCACAGTAAAAATCTAGAAGAAGCAATACTATTCCGTGTTATTGTGTTACTACAGCTGCCAGTTGTAATCTTATGTATCCAGAACTTAAAAAGCTAGTAGATTATCCATGCACGATAGGGATAGGTATAAAATCACAATACATCAGTTGCTATGTCTGACATAGTTTATTCAATGAGTGATTCTGCTCATGACTAGTGTACTTGAATAGTTGAATTGTCATTGGTCTAAAGTTATACAGGTAACCTGAGTTATGGGTGATAAAACTGATAGCTAATTTGGCTTAGCTGTGAATAGTTGTTCAGACTAGACTAGTAAGGGCAGACAGAGGACATTCTATCACCAAATAACCTCCCAACCTAAACAATTGTGGCTAAGATAATGATAGCTGTGCAGGTCATGTGGCAAATATATGATAACACCACAACATCGAGTAAGAACATGGTAAGCTATTAACAGGAATTTAATATATGATAACACCACAACAAAAATGTAGTTATTGGCGGGATTTTAGTCCTGACGATACTGGAATGATACTAAAACATAATTGCCAAGAAACATAATGAATAGTTAACTATACTTGATCAAAAAAGCATGATAGTAACTGATAAAATAAAGGCAAGCATTCAATAGACTTTGATATCAAAACTAATACTTCACAAATGGTCATTATAAGTTACAAAATCAATATGGTTTTCAGGGAAATTGAGTTTGTTTTTGGTAACAACACTTCTACAGTTTCATAAGTGTGTCCTTGTTTCAGTCATAATAAAGATTATATTCCTCTGATCCTAATAAACTCATGTACGATCAGACGAATCAATATAATTAAACATTAGGATGGACAGAATACATTAATTGCCAGTAGCCCCAGTAGCCTGAGTGCTTCAATACATCAATTAATCCACAATAGATGAGTGCTTCGATTCTCAAGTTTGCAGTAACCATCAGAACTTAATTCAACACAAAACTAAATAGTTTTGGAAAGACAAAAACTGAGAAGAAGCAAGAAAACAATGTCGATAATATGTGTTCCACGTACCTGAAGTGCACATTAGTTACTTAGAGAATGCAGAAACTCTTCACTAGCATTTTTGGTAATAAGCTTCGACATTGCATCTGGATTCGGATTAAGAATCTACAACACAAAATACAGATTAATACCATATGGTTGAGTAAGCCACACCACACTTACCAATGGCAGTAGATCACTCATTCAAGAGGAACATGAAGAAACGCGTAAAATAGGCAAGACATATTGAAAGATCGACTGGAATACCTGTGGTATGTAAAATCGAAAGTCTATTAAAAACTTGATTCATTACAGAAAATATCAAATTAGTAACAAGTTATTGTTGGTTTCATCTTTTAGGGTGCGGTAAAAGGCTTTTATGTAGTAACTAAGATATTCCATGAGTAACAGAATCATAGCTTTAGTCTAATACAGATAGATAATGACAATGACCTTTAATGGCAACCACTTCAAATAATAAATTTGGACATTCACTACATACCCTACTTGAGATTCCTAGATCCGCCACTGATCGCACATTCACATCAATCAGTACTCAAAATATCAAAAACACATCAAACAATGACAGTAGCATCAAACACCTTTCGCTAATGGACATTTCATCAAACACGTATCACATCTAAAGTCAGTACATTCTCTAACGGACATTTCATCAAACACCATTCGTGCACAACCTAAATCGCCATACTAAACCGAGCTTCAAATCATAGCAACACGTAACACCTAATTCACATGACTAACACCTATACAACTCAGTAATAATAATCAAGTCATCTACAAATTCAGTAATATTAATAACTAAATCAACTCACGAATAAGTAAATACATGAGACTGAATACAGATTTGAGAGATCTCCGATTCACTTCGAGCTGAATGAATTGGTGGAATCACTAAATCAACTCAGTAATATACCTCAAAATCCGAATGAATTGGTGGAATCAATAGCAAAATCGAGACGTTAGGGTTTTTGTTACTGAATTTGTGGAATGAATTGGTTACTGATGTAGTGATGTGGAATGAATTGGATATTTTGGGTTCTAGTAATACAGATATACAGATATGAATTGGTTTCAAAATTAAACAGATATTTATTTTTTATTTTTTAAGCGCCTTTTTTATACACAAAACATCACACTTTGTATAAGTGCGAGGTTTTTTAAGTAATAATAATTTATCTTTTCACAATTTTAAGTGTAACAAAAAAAAATTAGTTACTTCACACTTAAAAGTGTGAGGTTTTTTTGATAGTTCCTCACATTAAAAAGTGTGAAGACAATATAATTATGTTAGCTCACATTTATAAGTGTGAGCTTTTGTTTTCGGTTTTTATGACAAATCATGTTTATCATAATTATTAGTGAGAATAATTTTTACACACTTATAAGTGTGAATACCTCTAAAAATAAAGTTCACTTTTCATTAAGTGTGAACAAAAAAGTGTGTACAAATGACCAATTTGTTGTAGTGACTATTTAACAATACAAGCTGTTAATAAAACAAGTGGAGAAGTTAAGGTTTTCGAAGCAGTTGTGGTTGTGAAACCGTGGCTAAGGAAGAAGGAGTTGGTCAAGTTTGCTCCGTCTCAAAAGACGATAACGATTTTGCAGCCAGTTTGGTGTGTTAGGTTTAATCTTGAATAAGTATTTTAGTATTTTATTAGTACTTTAGTATTTGAATAAATAAGTTAGTTTGAATTGGTATTTTGTTTGACCGAGCTTTATGCAACTGATATGCACGTTGGGTAGTTACCAGGTTTCTAGGTAGACTAGTACTACATGTTCCTTTCTTGTATTCTTGTAAGGCTATATGTAGCCCTTTCCTTTTGTTGAATAAAGTAAGCATTTCAGTAGTACTTCACTGTAAATCTCCTTTATATCTCTTCCATATATAAAGTGTTTTCCACATTTAGTGAGTTGTGCTAGCTGAATTCTACATGGTGAGGGGGTAGCTTTGTATAATGTGGACTTTGTTTTTGTTAGTTTGGTGTAGCTTTGTATAATGTGGATTTAGTGAAATGTTTAATAAACCGGTAACGGTAACTTCTTATTTAGTTTCAATAATAGTCTTGTGTTTGCGGTTTTCCTAACCGCGGTGTCTGATGTTTTGGTTGACTACGGGGTTTGAGCAATCGCTTGAATCTCACCTCAGAAGGTTGACATGATCACTTCAGATTTGTTTGCACAGTGCGTGATTTGAACCTGAAACTTGTTATATTTTTTGCGTTTTGTTATTGATTGCAGTGATGTTTTTGACATTTAGTTTCCCTAATAATTCTGACTGTCTTGGTCAGTTACCGGTGTTGAAGCTGAAAACCAACAAGTGAACATCGAGTATCAAATGAACATTAAGTAGCATGTGAACAGTAAGTATCATATACATGAACAAACATAATGCAGATTAATTAGCTGAGGGGAACTTCAGCCTATGAATGTGCTGATTTGGCTTGTGTTTTATATCTCAAATAGGTTGAAGGGAAAACTAGGATTCGCTGTATAAGAACAAGTTGCACGGGTTGAAGTCGTCGCACTGTACACATACAACCTCAATCCTGAACTGATAAAAAGTCAAATTTTGCTAGAGGGTCAGACTTGCTCATTTCGACCCGTACTAAAAAATCACTGTTTCAACCCAAATACATTGACTCGTAACCAAACGTGCACGTTTTCTTATTCGAATACTAGAATCATCAATCTCTTATATGCATAGACAGACATGAGTAAACATACACGAGTAGAATTTTGAAAAACATTAATTAACCTACTGGCACAAGGTGTCGTATCGCCAGCAGGAGCTGGGTTTCGTAGAAGCCAAAACGGAACACGACGATGCCATAGTAAAATATGTATACATAGTATAAGAAAAAATGTGGATTACTCGTAATATCACACATCACTAATTAAACAAGACAGTGTCAATTTAGCACGAAATTTTATCTTTTATAATCATAGAATGTAAATCGGGGTATCACTAGTGATCAAACGATAGTTATAATCAACAACCGTTTCTCACAATAGTTTACACAATCTCAAATTATAAAATAAAGTATTAACATAGGAAATATTAATAACGGTAATCATGTTTATCAGGCCCTTTTCTTTTTGTTGGCATTTGCACTTGATTGCCAATCTTTTTCCTTACCAAATTATCCATGACCATATGTCGAAGATATAAGTTCCGCAAGCAACGGAAACTGTAATGTCACGAACGAAGCAATTGGTAGGCATGCTAATCCACCTATTGGAATCAGAATCCATGCTTTTCCTTGTCCAAACATAATATATAATGCTGCACTAAAGGCTATCATCATGGTTGTCACGGACACAAATAACATCACAAGACCAATTATTAATCTCTTTGGCAACTTGTAAAGAAAGTCCTCATATGTATAACGTGCTATGAGAATCGATAGAAACCACAACAAGGAAGTGATGGATGTGAACAACGAGATTGCATCTGAGATTGCAAATATGATTAAGCTTGCTTCCGTTTCATAAATTGGTTTCCCAGTGGCACTATCGTTTCCGCCAGGTACAGTAATTGCAGCCGCAAAAACTATTGTGATGATGAGAGCTGCCGTGATCGTGTATGAATCGGCTGTCTTTTTCATCCACTCTTCCCCATCCTTTCTTAGCTCCTTGTGCTCTTTTCTAAATACCATCATTGGTGTCTCTTTATTTTTGTTCAGTTCTCGTGTTTGTGTTATTTCCACCACTTTTTTCACTTCCTGTAGTTCAAATTATATTCAACCAAGTAAATAAAACTAAACAACGGAAATCCTCTATTACTCGTAGTATGGTAATGAGTATTGAGAAAGTACATTCAGAAACGCTATGCTTTAATCTAGAGAAACAAGCTCACCTCAAACCACTGTAACTCCCGCTGCATCTGTAGAGCTGCACCGGAAGTGACATTAAGTTTATCTATATGAGCCAAACGTCCAGCCAAGTGCAATATGTTGTTACCATCACTGTCTTTGGATACCAAAAAAATGGATTTGGCGTCACTTATATAATGTAGAATATAGCTGAAAATCTTTTCGCTTCGGTTCAAGACTAATAACTGATATATATTATGCCCATCTTTTTCGGATGCATATAATATCTTTAAATATGTGTACAACACATCTATTGCTTCAACGGTGTTGTTTTCCACAGCTAAACAAAATGGAGAGCTATAAAGACGTTCAATATCACTTAATGTATGTGTTCTATCAACTTCCTCGCATATACGCTTGAGTAGCTTAATAATTGTATTGTGCTTTACTTTATCGTCCTTGAGGTGCTTAACGTGTGGCACTGTGATTAATCAAATAGTAAACATTGTTTTAAGCTTCAAAGTTAAAATACTAATAATAAATAAATGTAAAGAGCAAGTTGACAGCAGTGTTCAGTTTATTGTTTTTGATAATTACTCCTGTTCAAGCAAAAATAAGGCACACGGATATATATGATCGTATGAAGTAAATGCCCTTCAATCATTATACTTTCAACATAGCATGTGTAACACTGGAAGCGAATTATTTTAAGGGCGTAAACGAGCCAACTCGCTTGTAAGCTAATCAGGATTGACTCACCAACACCTTAAAATGAGCTAAGCATAAACGTGCCCAAGCTCAAAGGTATTTAAGAAACTACGAAGTAATTATTTTTTAAGAAATAATACTAATCTTAATCCACTTCAGAAAAGCTACTTCTTCTTTTGTCATTTATAGATACTAATGGCGTGAATTTCCAATGGACAATCTTGTCTCCAATTTTAGGAATCAGTTAATAAAAGTTACATACGGCGATATTACCTTCGAAAAAAATTTACATTAGTGATCCATCGATATCAGCCATTACCGACTGTTACCAACATTTCTAGGCATGCAGCAGTGTTGTCTCCCATAATGAGGGTAGCCCATTTCCCCGTAATGAGTTCTTTGGGTGTCATAACATCTATGTTTCTAAGACATATTAGTTCGTTGGAAGCGTGTGCTTACCATGCAGCAGTGTTGTCTCCCATAATTTAAAACTAATCCTCGAGATGACTACACAAAAAATCAGATATGATTTGTCAATAAATAAAATGTTACAAATGATAAGTACATACATAATATTATTCCAAGGTATGCCAATGCATATAAGTTAAAATGTTTCATAACTATAAATAAATCACTCGTAATATGCATGCATGGTTAAGTTTTATTAGTATTTTGGAATCACATAGTTCATATATAGCATACCGTCGCGGAGGCACCTCCTCGCGTGCTTGAAAAAAAACTTATCCTTCTTGGGTGTCTTTTGGTTTTCCACGTCTGCCGTATTAGTACTACTACCCAAGCTTTTATTCTTGGTTGGTACGACTTCAATACAAATACAAGCATAAGTTTGTTAAATAGAAATAGATAAAACACAGCCAAAACCAGTCATCAATTGATTTTGAGTTATACAAGTTGGATAATTTAAGGATATATTAGACATAATTTATCATGATCCACGATTAGTTAAATGGATTAATATTTGCTTGATTGTCAAATGACAAATGAATAATTAATTGTAGATATATCATTGGGGATCTAGCAATAAACTATTGTTGGGTAAGTTCAATGCCTTTCTGTCTCTAAATAGGATTTTAAGATAAAATAGTCTAGGTATAAAGTTAGCCGCTGAAGAAATGTTCAGCCCAGCTGCTTCTGAGTTTTTGAAGACAAGAGTCTTCACTTCAACGTTGATCCAAATAAGAAGTTCAGTTCAGTGAGGATGGCAATGTCTCGATGAACGATATTTGATCTCCTTATCCAAAATACATTGAGCAAAGATTCTCAAGTATCTAAAAGATTGGGAAAAAAGATTTACTTTGTGCAAAAAGGATAAAACAATCTTCTTGGGAGCAACTATCTTCCAAAGTTAGTAAGAAAGTAAGAATAGTGTCAACAACTATTCCTAAAGCAAACTTTATACTTTACCTAGTATGGCCGTATTTAATATCATCTCACATACCCATTAGATTCTCGACATGTGTAAAGCAGAACTCCTTTTTAACCCTAATTCTATGTTATAATAGAGAATGTTTGTAAATGAGTAAATGCATCTCTTGCAATTAATTTGAAATACATTCAAGGGCATTTACTCCTTGAATTGAACTAAGGTCGTTGAACATTCAGTGAGTAAGTGTTAGTTCATGCTTAGATCATCGCTTTGGCTTTTTGTTTAAGTTAGAGAGGAGACACCTCAAATTGTCATTTAAGTAGGATTGTTATTCCGCAAAAAATCCTTGTCATTTTTTTGATTCACTTCCACTAGCTAAATGTTAAAATATTTGTGTTCTTACTTAGGGTAGATTTGTTAAAACTAGCCGTAAGCTGTAAATGCAAATTGTTAACATAAGTTAAAAGCTATATATTTTTTTCCAATAATAGTGTTTGGTAAATTAGGGGTCTGTTTTCCAATAATAGTAATTGAATAAGTCATTACTGTTTCATTGACCTATAAGTCATTACTGTTTCAATGCATTACGTCTAACCAAACAACATGCGCAAATGCTATATTTCATTCCAACATGTTGTTTAGTATGCTGCAATAGATGTTGGAAATGAATGAAATAAATGAAATATGGCAACATGTGATTACATGTTGTAATGGAATGAAAATAAATAAATAAAACAACTATGGGGTCACTATATAATGAAATTGGTGGTTAGAGGCGTAATGGAATGAACCGATGAATAAACTTTTTCATTATAAAACTCAAAACAAACAAAAAGATTTCATTCCATTGTAATGATTTATTACATCCCCACTTCGACTCATGAGTATCAAACGTTACGTAGATGTTTAACTATAATTATAAAATGTAAAATGAAATAAAAGGAGATATTTAAAATTTTAAACAAGTGTAGAGCATAAAATAATAAACTCATTATAATAATAATGAGTTGTAAAATGGTTAGGGTTGACTCTAAATTTTTGAAATTTTTAAGTGCCATAGATGAAATTACATTATGAGTCCTTTTGAGAAGGATTGTTATAAATAAAGTATCACCGTTTATATGATATAATGCAATTAGTATCTAAACGTTCAACATATTATTCATTTAATATATTTTCTCATCTAAATACTTTTTTCTTTGTGAAAAATATACATAGACATCAATATAATTGTTAACGAAATAAATTTAGGGGCCCCTAAAATTTTTAGGCCCCGAGAGTTGCCCACCTTGCACACCCTCGAAGACGGCTTTGGAAATTGTAATAAAGTAGAACCGTAAAATTGTAAGCAAACATTCAAGAGTGCATAATTAGACGTTAACGAATGCAAATAAGTGAACGAGTATTTTATTCATTTATTTAAAAATAACGGGATTATCTTAGTAATTAACAACAAGACTACTTAATTTTAATTTGGTACCAAATGTATCACTTTATAAATTTCGTATAGACATTCTAACTTTATTGACACGATGAAAAAATTTTGGACATTACAAAACGATAGGTTAGTTGTTATGACAATTTCATACGGTTTATTTATTGGGTGGAGCACCTAAGTCATATCTATAACTAAATATATAACAAAATAGTGTACATGGTTTTTTTATAAATGATGAGAGGGTATATAAGTAAGTAATCTAAGATGTTAACAGCTCCATGGGAATTTTGGACGCTTCATTAAAGAGCGTTTTGTTTGGAAACTTTTTGCTAAAGATAAAAACTTGTACCTAGTGTCACCAAACAAGACTTGTTTTATTTGGAGCTTTATTTTAGAACTAAAAAGCTAATAGCTCCTTAAAAGCTTCAAAAAAACACCTTATCAAACAAGGCCTTACTCGTTTATTTATCTTGTGTTAAGTTTTAAACTTATGCTATTAGACATGAAAGTTGGTTAGTTAATTTAGCTAAATCCTTGTAACTAAATAATCGAGAACAACAACTATGATAGAAAGACTTACGGTGGTAAACAAATTTTTGCCACGAGTTGTAATGTGTTCCACTATAAAATAAGTCCGGGTTCCTGATGATCCTTTCTAGTGGGGTTTCAACTTCGTTGTACACAGTTATGCCCAAGCGCGGGTAGTCGGTGAAAAACTCATATGCGTCGGTGACCAACTCATATGCTATGTCTGTAATCAAATAGTTCCGTCAAAAGTATAACATAGCTAGGCAACAAATTAATAATGTCATCTACTATACGTACTATATATCTAGTATATCAGTTTCAAATGTTCCACGAGCTTAATTTGTTTGAAGTTGGGTACTTTAGATGTTAGCTAGAAGTGTTATCAATTTATTTCTAATGTATTTTCATCTTTCACTAAAAATTGAAAAAAAGGGGTTAGAAAGCATACATACCTATCAATCCTGCATCAATTGCTTTAAGCAAAACGTTAAAACCAGCATCGCTTCTTAAGAATAAGCCAAATCCATCTGTATAACTTTTCATTTGCTTGAACAAATAGAGAGAGGTTTTATTTAACACAGGTATCGCAAGAGCGTAATCGATGGCTAAATAGAGCTGATAATCAGGAATGAATAAACATTTTGGGTTAGAGTCGAACATTATCTTCAAAGCTTCCATGTTACCATAAAGTGCAGCAAAGTGTGCTGGGATCTGTCCATTAATATTTGCA
Source organism: Artemisia argyi (assembly GCA_030686995.1). Taxonomy (NCBI): domain Eukaryota; kingdom Viridiplantae; phylum Streptophyta; class Magnoliopsida; order Asterales; family Asteraceae; genus Artemisia; species Artemisia argyi. The sequence goes on along the minus strand of CM060687.1, from coordinate 22,663,554 downwards.
GTGGTTTCAAGTAACTCGCTGTTTATCCCCCTTAAGATATCCATGACAACCTCATTATCATTATATATTTCGACAGCATAGTGGAGTGCTGTTTTGCCGTCATCATTTAATTTAGAAGTCCATGTAACTCCCTGTGTATTAACGATTTCTCGGGCTTTCACCCAGTTACCCTCCCGAATAGCTCTGTGTAATCTGTTTTTTACTCTCTGATCTGAAGAAACATTTTAATGAAAATATTATACTTCAAATATTAATCAATTCAATCTTAAAATGCCGTTAAAAAAGAAGATAAATTAATTTTGTCGCAATACACAGACAACTTTTACTTTTACCCCCTTTAATTTCGATAAAAGAAAAAAAAAAATAGTTAACAAAATATTTTTAGTTTTCAGAAGAAAAAAATCCATCAAAAATCTTTTTAGTCATTTGTAGATAGAGTGGGTAACCAACCATGTTTGTTGAACATTCTTAAAGTTTTGAACGGGACAAATCGAGTTATTCTTTATGTATGTTGCGGATGTTCTTTATTAGAAAAAATGGGAATCACGTTACTTAAAAATGCTTAAAAATGCAAAAGTTAAAGTCTTTCAAGATATTTTTTGCAGCTAGCTTAATAATGCAATAAACCCATAAGTATTTCAAAATGCAAATAAAAAAGGCCCCTTAAACAGGCTACCTGCATCTTCGATCTGAAGAAAGTCATTATGCACGTAAAAGCTACCACCTCCTTGTGGTGCCAAGATAAAAGTCTGAGAAAAGTGTTTGATCACGCTATTATTGTCAGTCAACGAGCCTGTTACCCCTAAAATCACAGACCCCATTACAGACTCTTGAACATGCACGGTGTCTAGATCAGGATTCCACTCCTTGACAATTGATTCCATGACCTGAAGACCAATATCCTGCTCCAAAATAAATATATAAGATCAAAAAGTTTATAATTTATATTAACAGGTTTAATAAATAATCATCGTCTAACAATATTATAATATCAAAAGACACAGTACACTCAAGAATGGATTGATTAGCTTCCAGCTCAAACTTGTAACACCCCCAAAATTTGATACAGCGGAAGACTCAACAAGCTTTCGGGGTGCTACGGGGATTGGTATCCATCACAAGACAATATAGAACGAGATAAAGTAAACATAGTAAAAACACAACCAAAACGGGGTTTTAAGGATTACATTTATCCCAACATCATTCAGAGTCAGGCCCAAAATAAATAACAATAGGTCCAAATTTAATTATCAGAGTTTAGAAAAATAGATCCATGAACCGTGTGCCTTAGCCGAGCCTTCCAATCCAAGCATGCACCTCACACTTAATTACCTGAGAAAACGTGCTAAAAGTCAGCTTTCGCTGGTGAGATCATAGGTTTAAATTCAACTAATAATATAGTGGACATATACGCAAAACGCTTGCTAGCTAGACTAAGGATTCGCTAAAAGCCTGCGGATACCCTCCGCTCTCAACATAACACACGGATACCCTTCCGCAATAACCAAAACACACGGATACCCTTCCGTAACAACATAGATATTCGGGTAACCCCCGCAATACCAATAAATACTCGGATAACCTCCGAAGTATTAATAACCTATAGGTGCACACTACAGTATCTAATTAAGCCAACCTTGAATAGTACACACGAACCGTGTGACTAAAGCTGACAATAACAAATAAGCCAACCTTGAATAGTACACATAAGAAGTGACTAAAGCTGACTATACATCCTAGTCCATATGCATAGCAAGTTTAGAAATAATATAAAAGCGATAATAGTCCACGTAAAATGATTTGCACGTTTCTCACCCCAATCGTTGAAAACATAGTTCAAGAGTAAAAAGTGGGGCTATGACTCACCTCAAGTCCAGAAAATAGCAAGACGAGGTAGGTAGCAATAAGATGTATGATAACTCACGAAACAGCAACTACGGACTTGGCACGACCTAACAATATTAACTCTTTCAGAAATCATTTCCTCAAATATATAATACTCCCAAACCCGGACGAGAATCCGATTTATTTTCGAAAATCCATTTCGTATTAGTTTGGTGTATTTGCGTTTGGTATCCATACGGGTGGTGGGTCGACTCAAAACAAACCAAAGAGAGATCACATATAGCAAGATAAAATAACTATAGATCTAATATTAGCCCAATATATCATTTAAATAAATCGCCAAAGTTTACCAAATCCGTCGATTTGATAATCCTCATATTTATTTACGTAATATACTGTTCCAAGATTACACCCAATCTAAAGCACATATAAAGCACATAGCACATAATTACTATATAGTATATATCATAGTTTAATAAATTCCTCGTATATATCGTCAAATTGGCCAGATTTCCCGATATATACACTCGCAATCTATTACACTTTACATATACTACAACCTATGGGCGTCGTAGGATACGATGCCCACTAATATATTTATTTCGTATAACCAAACAACCCGGCTCAACCTTACGGTTAAGCGGTTATTTAATTATAGAAAACGTCTATATTAGTCGTCATATATCCGTGACAACACGAATGTCACAAATAATAACTTACCTGGACCCGAGTGACAACAATTTCGCCTAACTCAATAAGTTTATCCGTTATATATCCGAAATGACTTTTTATTAAACGTTTCATAATTGTCGGGAATTTCCCGTTTTATAACACAATTTTTATAATAATAATACGTTTAATAATATTACGCCACTTCGTAGCCTAATATATATCTAATCGTATTATTTATAATACGACTCGTGATTATTATTATTATTAATATACGCGTTTATATAGTTATATATACGTTATTCACGTATATACTTTCATATAAACGTTCATATTATCAATAATTATTATTACGAGTTTTATTATTCTCGTTTCAATTTTAATAGTTATTGAGTTATACGAAATGGTCATATGTCCGAGTCATGACTCTCGGCTCATTGTCCAAGTCCAATAATAAGCAAAAGTCATAAATAACAAATCTCCGTCCAATCACAATCTCAAACCACGGGCTACAACAATAGGGTCCGACTACGGTACCCGACTAACCTATCTCCGTCAATCTAACGACCGTCTCACAATCGGTCCCCAATCACATTCGTCAACAACTCCTCAATTACCAATAATTATATCCCATGTCGAGACCACAATGGTCTCGACTCAACCAAAGTATGCGGCCGATAATTAAATACCACAACAACAAAATAAACAAGTTCACAATTATTCAAATAATAACATTAACAAGGTTAATGTGTGGGTCGGTTTACCAAGCCGACCCGAGCCCTCGACTCACTTGAGTCTCGGCTCCGAACCGCGAGTCACTAGGACTCGAACCAAACACACAAGTATCATATAGCTCACTTGAGCTTAACCAAGAAATCATATACTCCACTCGATCCAATGGTCAATTCGGCAACAAGAAGAATACTACACGGCTCAAGGCCGCGACCCACAAGGGTCGAACCACAAAACCATACGAGCCGAGGCTCGAACCACAACTAGTCGAGAACCCCATGAGGGTCTCGGCATGGCATACGAGCACAAGAATGAAACCCCGAGACCACAAGGGCCTCGGATAGCTCGGATCGAGGACACAACTCCCTCGACAACAATCCATCAATCAATCATCACCAAGAACCAAAGCCATACGAAGGCTTCGAACCAAAAAAAAAAAGAATAAGCCGAGAGCTTTGCTCTCGGTTCCGAGTCAACCACGACCCATCCATCAAACCCGGATACCAAACTTTGTAGAAAACATGTTTTCAACCAAAACCCATTTGTATTACGCGTTCACAAATGTTAACCCATCCGAATATCATCAAGTCGTGACTCTAGGTCACGATTTTATTAACAATACGAGTGAAAACTCGTCTCACCTTCGATCTAGAAACTCAAAACCGTGATATCCCTTCCAAAAACAACGAATAGTGGTGAATTTGGTGGTGATTCGAAATGAAATAAAGGGGTTATAGGCGCGTGTTGTTGTAGATCTAATAGTAGGGATGATGGGGAATCGATTGGTGGTGGTGGTGTAGAGTGGTGGCCGGCGGTGGCTATGGTGGTGGCCGGATTTTATAGGGCGGCTAGGGTTAGGGATAGTGAGGGAGAAAAGAGAGAGAGAGAGATGGGTGGATGTTTGTGTTTGTTTGTGTGTGTACCGAAAACACACCCACAAGGACCATATTTTGTAGTTTACTTTTTTTTTTTTTTTTTTTTTTTTTTTTTTTTATATATATATATAAAAGTTATAATAATAATAATAATAATAATAATAATAATAATAATAATAATAATAATAATAATAATAATAATAATAATAATAATATTATTATTACGGTTGAGCGGGTAACGCGGGTTATTGTAAAAACATGTGGCCCGAACCCGAACTCATTTTAAAATTTCAATATCACTCGAGAACCTCTCGTAAATAATTAAAAATATATCGGACTCGTTAAGACGAATCATAAAATTGTCGTTAGGTAATCCTAGTGCCAAGGTCAACGTAGTACCAAGTGAGAATTCGAATATACATCACCGATCATATAATCGAAAATGAATTATGAACATAATTCACGAATTCCATAACGTCATTAAATAAAATATCCATAAAATAGGTCTTACAAGTTCGTTGTGAAATGAAAATTTCAAATAAAAATTTATAAACGAACTTAAATTGAAATGCGGGTTTTTAAAATAGCTCCTTAAACTGCCGGTTGTCACAAAACTTAACAGTAAATGGATATTATTCGGATATATAAATTTAAATGTGGAAGAGCTTATACCTCCAATGTTGTTGCTGACTTCACTGAACCATCCGCACATGGATGGGTTCGAGTGCTTTGATCTTGATAAAACTTATGAGCATCTTTGGGAGATTTATGCAGAATAGCATAGTACTGATTCAGAAACGTGTCAGCAACATCCTTTGCAGACAAAGATGGTGCTTCCTTAGCGTTCCCTTCTTCCATTTCTGCAAGAAAAAAAAGGTAAACTAAGAGTTGTGAGCGTGTAAACTAAGAAAAAAAAGGTAAACTAAGAGTTTATTGATAATATTTGTAGTTTATTATTCTAAGTTGAGCAGTCAACGGGAGTTTGGTCTCATCTAACTTATAACGTTTTTTCAGATAGTCCCGTCAAGATAAGAAAATGTATGCCAAATTAGAAGAGATATTGCTTAATCTCTACAAACACGAAATGCCATAAACGACAACAAATATGATACGATATGTCATTGTCGGATGCATTTGAATCGACAGAAACTTTTAGTGAGTTCAATGTGCAACTAAATAATTTATTTCACAAGTGACGAAACAGGATTTCATATTCATGTATCTCATTTGCACAATCATTGGCTATTATGTCCATTGACAGCAGACATTACAAACCGAAAACGACAAACGTACACTTAAAAAGTGTATAATGCCGCAAATATATTACTGAGACACGCATATTAAAATAAGAAAATTTTAATATGACATTATTAGCCAAATTAACTCTTTTCAACCAAATTACAATAGTCTCTATTTCTCTTAGGTTAAAATCTTACAATTTGAGCCTTACCTTCAATTATGTCGTTAGTGTTGGTACTGTCCGACGAAGCCGGTGTCAAGAAGATATTTGATTAAAGATTAAATTGATGAATGAGATGTTTAGTTATAAGAAGCAATAATAATTTAGATAAGAGCAATGATAATTAAAATGATCCATAAAAAAATATATCATGAAAAAAAAATCCCTTGTTAGCAAGAAATAACAAAGACAATAAAACAATATTAGGTTCATATCTTCTTCCGTACTTTCTTCAGTGAACTCAGTAATCTTGTTGTTGTTGGTAGTGCCTGAAGAAGCCATTAGAGTGGTTGTCATTAATTAAGAGTTTAAAGGAAGATCAATCAACGCTTTGCATTTTTACTTATAATTAGAAGCAAATATTTAACTACCCACAATTATATTTTATCATTTTGTGACGAGGAAAAAAACTTAATAATAATGAATTACAGTAGCATTTGTGGATACATATTTCAAGTAGAGTTAACTAGCAAGTTGGTCAATGACAGATCTACATATATTTCAAAGCCTGGCCGGTTTATATCCTAAAAAATGATCTTCTTAATTATTAAACAATACACAAAACCAAAAAGTAAAAAATAGTATGTAATATATAAAGTGGCACATACAATATAAGTTATAGAATACCTTGGTTATTCATGATTGAATCCCGTAGCAAGAGATAACAAAGAAGTTAGAATAATATTATGGTCATAGCTTCTTTTATGTCATACATGCAACTGGTTTTAAAGGAAGCCATTAGAGTGGTAGCTAGGTTTGCCCCTTATAATGATTTTTACCTAATTTTTCTACTAAACCAACCTAGAATTTATATTTTGCTCACTTATTTTACCTAATTTTTGTACTAAACCAACCTATCATTCTAGACCGCCACCAACTTTTCAACTCCCACATGCAGTAACACTTTAAACAAAATTCATTATTTATTATTCTTTTTTTTTTAACTTCTTCCAAATTCCTCTGTTTAATGGAGTAACATATTCCAAAGTTTTAACCGTGGTGTCTGATATTTTGGTTGACTAACTTACGGGATTCAAACAATCGTTTAAATACCACTTTAGAAGGTTGACATCATCACTTCAGATTTGGTTGTACTGAGCGTGATTTGAACCTGAAACTTGTTATACTTTTTGCATTTTGTTACTGATTGCGGTACTGTTTTGGCCAATTATGTTGACTGTTCTTAGCAAAGCACAAATACAATATTGTTTTGACATCTAGTTTCCCTAATAATTACAATATTGTTTGTTGAATCTAAAAACAGAAAGTGAAGTTTATCATATAGCTAGGGGAGAGATTAGTTACAAGATAAAGCTTAATTAAGTTTAAGGGGATGGAATTAAGATGTTAGTAGTTGGCTAGTCGCCCTACTTATGTGCCGACTTGGCTTGTGTATTATCTCGAGATAATCTAAACTGGAACTTATCGAATGGGTTAAAAGTCACCCTACTGTAATGATACAACCTCAATCCTCTTGTGCAGATAACTAGTCAAATTTTGCTACCAAATCAACCTTACCCAATATGACCCGTACTAATCTCAACTTGTTGAGATAAAATGTTAAGATAACGAGTCAACATCAGCCATTTTGACCCGTACTAAAATTACTGTTTCAATCCAAATCACCAGTGAACAAAGCCAAATGAGAACACCACAAAGCCACGGTAGAGGATGTATACAACTATATATAGTATTAGAAAAATATGGATTACTCGCACTCTCATACATCACCAGTGAACCATGAATTTTGTATGAAAGGTTATTTACCTTGTCAAATATACTATCCAACCAGGGTATAACGACACGTATTTAACTTTTTATAACCACAGAATGTAATTCAAGGTACACATAAAGTGATCAAACTATAGTTATCATCAACAGCAACCCTTTCTCACAATAGTTTTAACATAGCAAATATTAATAACGGTAATCATGTTTCTCAGGCCCTTTTCTTTTTATTGGCATTTGCACTTGATTGCCAATCTTTTTCCTTACTAAAGTATCCATGACCATATGTCGAAGATATAAGCTCCGCAAGCAACGGAAACTGTAATGTCACGAATGAAGCAATTGGTAGGCATGCTAATCCACCTATTGGAATCAGAATCCATGCTTTTCCTTGTCCAAACATAATATATAATGCTGCACTAAAGGCTATCATCATGGTTGTCATGGACACAAATAGCATCACAAGACCATATATTAATCTCTTCGGCAACTTGTAAAGAAAGTCCTCATCTGCATAACGTGCTGTGAGAATGGATAGAAACAACAAGGAAGTGGTGGCTGTGAACAATGATATTGCATCTGAAATTGCAAATATGATTAAGCTTGCTTTCGTTTCATAAATTGGTTTCCCAGTGGCACTATCGTTTCTGCTAGGTACAGTAATTGCAGCCGCAAAAACTATTGTGATGATGAGAGCCGCCGTGATAGTGTATGAATCGGCTGTCTTTTTCATCCACTCTTCCCCATCCTTTCGTAGCTCCTTATGCTCTTTTCTAAACACCATCATTGGTGTCTCATTATTTTTGTTCAGTTCTCGTGTTTTTGTTATTCCCACCACTTTTTTCACTTCCTGTTGTTCAAATTATATTCAACCAAATAAATAAAACTAAATATTGGAAATCCTTTATTACTAATTTATTACTCCTTTCATGGTAATGAGTATTGAGAAATATTTTCCACTGATGTTGTGTGAGTGTAAAGTAAAGGGTTAATGGCATGTAATAGCAACATACTTTCCCATTTGTGCCATTATGAGATACGAATCCAAAATATTACAATAATACCCATCGAACTTTCAATTTTTTTTTCATTATCAGATACGAACTTTAAAATATCAGATATCAGATACGAACTTTCAAATTTTTGTTTCATTATCAGCAACGTACTTTTTCATTTGTTTCATTATCAGCAATTTTTATTTTTAAAGTTTTTCTTATATTTGAACAAAGGAGAAAAGTGATTTGAACCTGAAACTTGTTATACTTTTTGCATTTTGTTACTGATTGCAGTACTGTTTTGGCCAATTATGTTGACTGTTCTTAGCAATGCACAAATACAATATTGTTTTGACATCCAGTTTCCCTAATAATTACGACTATTTTGGTCAGTTACCAGTGTTGAATCTAAAAACAGGAAGTGAAGTTTATCATATAGCTAGGGGAGAGATTATTTACAAGATAAAGCTTAATTAAGTTTAAGGGGATGGAACTAAGATGTTAGTTGTTGGCTAGTCGCCCTACTTATGTGCCGATTTGGCTTGTGTATTATCTCGAGATAATCTAAACTGGAACTTATCGAAAGGGTTAAAAGTCACCCTACTGTAATGATACAACCTCAATCCTCTTGTGCAGATAACTAGTCAAATTTTGCTACCAAATCAACCTTACCCAATATGACCCGTACTAATCTCAACTTGTTGAGATAAAATGTTAAGATAACGAGTCAACATCACCCATTTTGACCTGTACTAAAATTACTGTTTCAATCCAAATCACCAGTGAACAAAGCCAAATGAGAACACTACAAAGCCACAGTAGAGGATGTATACAACTATATATAGTATTAGAAAAATATGGATTACTCGCACTCTCATATAGAGATGGCAAAAGCACCCGAAACTGACGGGGAAAACCGAAACCCGAACCGGTTGGGTCGGGTTTGGGGGCGGGTTGGCGGGTTTGGATGCGGGTTTGGGTATTGATATAATTTTTTTGCCGGGTACGGGTTCGGGTACGGGTTCTGGTAATACCCTCCCGATTACCCGTACCCGTATCCGTTTACCCGAATCTACATCCGCTTAATTGATATCATATTTAACTAGAATATATGTACATTACATATAATTTCTTCAATTATATTTTTTATATATGTATCTCTATTACATAATATATTTTATTTTATACATGAATTATTAAATCATTTGATGCGATATTCATTTTCTTTAACTTTAACAAAAAATAATATATTAAGGTATTTTCCTTTGTTTTTTCGGTGGATTTTAGTGTGTGACTTAATCTTAAGACCGTAATTTTGTCCATATATTATTTAATTGGGGATAACCGAAACCCGCGGGGAAACCTGAAAAACCACTGGATTATATTAATCGGGTACCCGACGGTTAATGGGGCGGATACGGGTATGGATATTATAAACGGGTACGGGTACGGGTACACTAAAACCAGCCCCGAACCCGACCCGTTGCCATCCCTACTCTCATACATCACCAGTGAACCATGAATTTTGTATGAAAGGTTATTTACCTTGTCAAATATACTATCCAACCAGGGTATAACGACACGTATTTAACTTTTTATAACCACAGAATGTAATTCAAGGTACACATTAAGTGATCAAACTATAGTTATCATCAACAACAACCCTTTCTCACAATAGTTTACACAAATTTCAAATTACAAAATAAAGTTTTAACATAGCCAATATTAATAACGGTAGTCATGTTTCTCAGGCCCTTTTTTTTTGTTGGCATTAGCACTTGATTGCCAATCTTTTTCCTTACCAAAGTATCCATGACCATATGTCGAAGCTATAAGCTCCGCAAGCAACGGAAACTGTAATGTCATGAACGAAGCAATTGGTAGGCATGCTAATCCACCTATTGGAATCAGAATCCATGCTTTTCCTTGTCCAAACATAATATATAATGCTGCACTAAAGGCTATCATCATGGTTGTCACGGACACAAATAACATCACAAGGCCAATTATTAATCTCTTTAGCAACTTGTAAAGAAAGTCCTCATCTGCATAACGTGCTGTGAGAATGGATAGAAACAACAAGAAGGAAGTGGTGGATGTGAACAACGAGATTGCATCTGGGATTGCAAATATGAGTAAGCTTGCTTTCGTTTCATAAATTGGTTTCCCAGTGGCACCATCGTTTCCGCCAGGTATAGTAATTGCAGACGCAAAAACTATTGTGATGATCAGAGCCGCCGTGATCGTGTATGAATCGGCTATCTTTTTCATCCACTCTTCCCCATCCTTTCTTAGCTCCTTGTGCTCTTTTCTAAATACCATCATTGGTGTCTCTTTATTTTTGTTTAGTTCTCGTGTTTGTGTTATTCCCACCACTTTTTTCACTTCCTGTAGTTCAAATTATATTCAACCAAGTAAATAAAACTAGACATTGGAAATCCTCTATTATTAATTTATTACTTGTAGTATGGTAATGAGTATCGAGAAAGTACATTAAGAAACGATATGCTTTAATCTAGAGAAACAAGCTCACCTCAAACCACTGTAACTCTCGTTGCATCTGTAGAGCTGCACCGGAAGCGACATTAAGTTTATGTATAGGAGCCAAACGTCCAGCCAAGTGCAATATGTTGTTACCATCACTGTCTTTGGATGCCGAAAAGATGGATTTGGCGTAACTTACATGATGTAGAATATAGCTGCAAATCTTTTCGCTTCGGTTCAAGACTAATAATTGATATATATTATAGCCATCTTTTTCGGATGCATGTAATATCTTTAAATATGTGTACAACACATCTATTGCTTCAACAGTGTTGTTTTCCACAGCTAAACAAAATGGAGAGCTATAAAGACGTTCAATATCACTTGATCTATGCATTATATCAACTGTCTCGCATATACACCTGAGCAGCTTAATAGTTGTATTGTGCTTTACTTTATCGTCCTTGAGGTGCTTAACGTGTGGCACTCTGATTAATCAAATAGTACACGTTGTTTTAAGCTTCAAAGTTAAAATACTAATAATAAATAAATATAAAGAGCAAGTTGACAGCAAGCGTTCAGTTTATTCTTTTTGATAATTACTCATGTTCAAGCAAAAATAAGGCACACGAATATTGTCAAAGAGGAGTTGGATAATAGTTCAGGGACTGAAGTGTTACAATTAGATAGTTGAAGGACTAGTATTGTAAATATTCTGTTAATTAGTTTCTCCCTTGTATATATACTCTGTAACTCATTTCATTCTTCAGCTTAATGAAATCACTTTCACTCTTTTGTGTGTGTGTGAAATGTGTGATTCTCTCAACTCATTATTGTCAACATGGTATCAGAGCTCAATAATGAGTTCTTGATCAGTTGCAACCGTTACAACCACTCTAACTAACTTTTCCGATCATCTTCAACCACCGTAAACCACCGTAACTAACTTTTCCGATCATCTTCATAAAACCACCATTTCAACAAAAATTTTCATAATTCTTTCACTAATCTCTATCAAATTTCTTCACAAACACCTGTAATTGATTCAATTCGTGTTTCTTGAATTCGTGAATCAATAGGTTATCATTGTAACGGTTTCTTGAATCTGTAAAACGCTTCCGCATCAATAGTTATGAATTCAGCATCTTCTTCTTCATCTGAAACTGCTGGAATGATGAATAATCAGATGTTATTTCAAAATCCACTATTTTTGCATCCTTCAGATGGACCTGGTACACTGATGGTGACTGAAAAACTTCTTGGGGCTCAGAACTATCGTTCTTGGAGAAGATTAGTAGAGATAGCTTTGTCCACAAAACGGAAGTTAGGATTCATTAGAGGTACTGTTCCAAGATCAATTGATGATGCTAGTTTACAAGAACAATGGGACACGTGTAACAATCTGGTAATTAGTTGGTTGATGAATTCGGTTTCTGAATATATTGGTAAATCTATCATGTTTATGGGGACAGCTCATGCCATATGGCTTCAGTTGGAAACAAGGTTTGCACTGAGTAATGGATCTCATAAGTACAAACTCAATAGAGAAACTTATGCAATCATGCAATCAGGAAGGTCCATTAGTGAGTATTACACCAATATGAAGTGTGCTTGGGAAGAGTTGGATTCCATGAATGAATTGCCAAGAATTGTCAATATAACTCCTGAAGTTGCTGTGTTTATTCAAGCCTTGAATGTTCAGAAGGAAGAGCCAAGGTTGTTTCAATTTCTTAATGGTTTGGATGATCATTTTGCAAGTCAAAGAAGTCAACTGTTGTTGAACTCTCCTCTGCCTAGTGTTGAAACTGCTTGTTCTTTGCTTCAACAAGAAGAATCACAAAGAGGGGTGTTTGGAAATAATAGTCAAGTGGGGATTGAATCAACTGCTTTGTACAACAAGGGAGAGGTAAAAGATAAGTGTAATATATGTGGATTTAAGTGGCATCCACCAGAGAAGTGTTGGGAGAAAATTGGTTATCCTGTTTGGCATTATAAGTATAAACAAGGTCAGAAAGGAAAAACAGTGGTTAAGAATGGTAATGGAAATGTAAAAAGGACTGCTGCAGTAGTTGAAAACAGTGGTCATGTTGTGTTTACATCCAAACAGTTTGAGCAACTCATGAAAAGTTTGCCACAGTTCAATCAAAATGCTCAAGAACCAACTGAAATGGATCATCCATTTGGTGAAGGTACAATTTATTGTTTTTCCTGCACAAATGGTGTGATAGAAGGTTGGATAATTGACACTGGAGCTAGTGATCATATGTCACCTGATAGTGAGGATCTAATAGATGTTCAGACCCTTAAGTATAAAAAAATGATTAATTTGCCTAATGGTCACACATCTATCATCTCACAAGTTGGAAATAAGGTGTTAGAAAACAAAATTGAGCTAAAAAATGTCCTGGTTGTTCCTTCATTCAAATTCAGACTCCTGTCAGTCTCAAAATTGACAAAAGATTCTCAATGTTTTGTCACTTTTTATGAGCAGTTTTGTGTTATTCAGGATTTGAAAACCAGGAAGGTGTTGGGCTTGGGTAAGAAGAAGGCTGGTCTCTATCATTTGCTCAATCTTCCATTGGAGCAAGTGCATGCTCAACTCTCTTCTATGGTTGTGTCTGCAGTTGAAGATTGTAGTTTGTATTCTTTCTTTGCAAACTGTTCTGTTCCTGATACATTTGCTTTCAGTGTTTTCAACAATTCATATAGTCTATGGCATCATAGGCTTGGTCATGTTTCAAACTCTACTCTTAAGCACATTGATTCTGTACCTCAGTGTCAGTCTAATGCTAGTAATAAAGCTTGTTTGACCTGTCCTATGGCTAAGTTTGCTAAACTTTCTTATCCTACTAGTGTTTCACATTCTAAAGTTCCATTTCATCTCATTCACATTGATATCTGGGGCCCTTATAAAGTTCCAACTATAGGGCATCATAGGTATTTTCTGACCATAGTGGATGATTGTAGTAGAGCTGTGTGGACATATTTGTTGGTTAAGAAATCAGATGCTTTCACTATCTTAAAGTCATTTCATACTTTTGTTAAGACACAGTTTGAGAAAGACATTAAGGTAATAAGGTCAAACAATGCTCTAGAATTTCTCAAAGGATCAATAGGCCCTTATATGAAATCTTTGGGAATTGTGCATCAAACCTCTTGTGTGGATAGACCTCAGCAGAATGGAAGAGTAGAGAGAAAGCACAGAAATATTTTGGAGATTGCAAGGGCATTAAGGTTACATGCTCATTTGCCTGTGCATTATTGGGGAGATTGTATTATCACTGCAACTTATCTCATCAATAGATTTCCTACAGCTGTTTTAAAATTCAAGACACCTTATGAAATTTTGATGCATTCTAAGCCTGATTATGGTCACTTGAGAGTTTTTGGGTGCCTGGCTGTTGCAAGCAATCCAACAAGAGTTGCTGATAAGTTTGAATCCAGGGGTGTCCTTGTTTGTTTCTTGGTTATCCACAACATCAAAAAGGGTACAAGTTGTACAATTTGCTCACCCATACCAGGTTTGCTTCCAGGGATGTGGTATTCTATGAGCATATTTTTCCTTATTCAAAGTCTAGTATGAATCAAGTACTTAAACCCATACCTGCTCCTATGTCATCTTCTATTTGGTATGAGGATCAGTTGTCAGCAGACTCTCATCAGCAGGATCAGCTGTCAGCAGAAACTCATCAGCAGAATCAGCATTCTTCTGAACAAGTTAGAACTGAGACTGAGATTCATGAAGAAGAAGTTCAACCAGTTGAACATCCTGCTCCACCAGTGCTTGAACCAACAAGGAAGTCATCCAGGGTTCCAGTTCCTCCAAGTTGGCTTAAAGACTATGTTACCCCTCATTTTCCAAGAGCCAATCAAGTCTCAGTTACTTCATTGCAATCTCAGTTTCAAGCATTTTTGTGTGCCTTGTTAGCCAACACTGCACCAACATCTTTCAAAGAAGCTATTAAGATTCCTGCCTGGGGCAATGCAATGGATGTGGAAATTAGAGCACTGGAAGATAATGAAACATGGGAAGTGACAACTTTGCCTAAAGACAAAAAGGCTATTGCTTGTCATTGGATATACAAAATAAAGTACAATGCTGATGGTTCTGAGGACAAAAAGAAGGCAAGGCTGGTGGTAAATGGAAACAGACAAAGAAAAGGAGTTGACTATGAAGAAACTTTTGCTCCAGTTGCCAAAATGGTGACAGTGAGAGCCTTGTTAGCTATTGCAGCCATGAAGGGTTGGGATATTTGCCAAATGGATGTCTCAAATGCCTTTTTACATGGTGATTTGTTTGAAGAAGTTTACATGCAGATGCCACAAGGTTATGTTGGTAAGGGGGAGAATGTGCAAGATGTTCCTACCAATCAAAACCTTGTTTGTAAACTTAAGAAATCTTTGTATGGTCTCAAGCAAGCACCAAGACAATGGTTTGCCAAATTGTCATCAGCCCTGGTGTCCTTTGGATATGTTCAGTCAAAGGCAGATTATTCATTGTTTGTCAAATCAAATGGTACATCATTTACAGCTGTGTTAGTGTATGTAGATGATTTGATGATAACTGGTTCTGACAGCAGTGAGATTCAAGCTTTGAAGTCTCAGTTAAGTTCTCATTTTCATATGAAGGATCTTGGAGAATTGAACTACTTCTTAGGTTTGGAAGTGTCCAAAAGTGATAAGGGCATCTTCATTTTACAAAAGAAATATACTACTGACTGCATGAAGCAGGCTTATCTAATGCTAAAACCTATAAGCTGCCCATGGATCATCATGTGAAGTTGCAGGTTGACATTGGTACTCCTCTTTCTGATCCAGAAGTATATAGGAAGTACATTGGAAAACTCATTTACCTTACTATCACTAGACCTGACATTTGCTACACAGTACAACTTCTTAGTCAGTTTATGCAAAATCCTACCTCAGTTCATATGCAAGCTGTTAAGCATTTGTTGAGATACTTGTTGAAATCACCAGGTCAAGGAATTTTGCTAGCTAATGATTCTGCTGCTCATCTGACTGCATATTGTGATAGTGATTCGGCTAGTTGTCCAATGACTAGAAGATCTACAACTGGATATTGTATATTACTTGGTCAGTCTCCTATTTCATGGAAATCAAAGAAACAAAGTGTTGTTTCAAGATCATCTGCTGAGGAAGAATACAGAGCAATGGCTCTAACTTGTTGTGAAGTGACCTGGTTAATTTCATTGCTAAAAGATTTGGGAATTAAAGATCTTGGTCCAGTTGATTTGAAGTGTGACAATCAAGCAGCTCTATACATAGCTGCTAATCCTGTGTTTTATGCTAGAACCAAACACATAGAGGTAGATTGCCACTATGTAAGAGATCAAGTGAAGAATGGTTAAGTCAGTCCTTCTTATGTGTCTACAAAGGAACAACTTGCAGATGTGTTTCCAAAAGTTTTACCTGAAGATCAACATTCAAAACTTATGTCCAAGTTGGGAGTTTCCAATTCTTCCACCTCTCAACTTGAGGGGGAGTGTCAAAGAGGAGTTGGATAATAGTTCAGGGACTGAAGTGTTACAATTAGATAGTTGAAGGACTAGTATTGTAAATATTCTGTTAATTAGTTTCTCCCTTGTATATATACTCTGTAACTCATTTCATTCTTCAGCTTAATGAAATCACTTTCACTCTTTTGTGTGTGTGTGAAATGTGTGATTCTCTCAACTCATTATTGTCAACAGATATATATGATCGTACGAAGTAAATGCCCTTCAATCATTATACTTTCAACATAGCATGTGTAACACTTGCAGAGAATTATTTTAAGGGCATAAACGAGCCAATTAGCCGCTTGTAAGCTAATTAGGATTGACTCACCAACACCTTAAAATGAGCCAAGCATAAACGAGCCCAAGCTCAAAGTTATTTAAGAAACTACGGAGTAATTATTTTTTAAGTAATAATACTAATCTGAATCCACTTCAGAAATGCTACTTCTTCTTTTGTCATTTATAGATACTAATGGAGTGAATTTCCAATGGACAATCTTGTCTCCAATTTTAGGAATCAGTCAATAAAAGTTACTTACGGCGATATTACCTGCGAAAAAATTTACATTATTGATCCATCGATATCAGTTACTGACGATTACCAACATTTCTAGGCTTCTAGCTATCGGGGTAGCCCATTTCCCTCGTAATGAGTTCTTTGGGTGTCATAACATCTATGTTTCTAAGACATATTAGAGGCCTGGGAATGGTAACGCAAAAGAGGCATTATCGCCTAGCTGGCACTCCCACAATGCCGTTTCCCCGTTTTCCCCATTTCCTCCTCCCCTCCGTTGGTCCGGCGTTACCTTTTACATTATTATGTTAACGTGCGTTGCTACCTTTGAAATGTAATAAAAAAAATATTACAAACCCGCCCTTAAACTTAAGTCCCAACGGCTAGTTTTCACATTAAAAAAAAAAAAAAAAAAAAAAAAAAAAAGCTGCCATTGTTAAACGGCTAGGTTTTATTTTTTATTTTATTTATTTTTTTTAAAACCTTATAAATGGATTTGTTATTCTAACCCTTTTACAAACACATAAATAAAACCATCTTATATCCAAAAATAATTCTTTCGCAATGGATCCACATCCAACTTACGCCGCACATTTAAAGCTTGCCGATATCGAAGATGAAGCCGATGCTTTAGCAATTATAGCCGCCTATAAGTACCAATGAATACAAGAAGAAGAAGCCCATTCATCTTTCCGGTTAACCCGTAACCCAATTCCCCGTGAGCGTGACCTTGCAGAAGAGCGTTTGAGGGCCGACTATTTTAATGAAAATTGTAAGTATCCACATAGAGACTTTCGTTCTAGATTTCGTATGAGCCGGAAACTATTTCTAGAAATAGTTTCCGGTATTAAATCCTGTCGATCCTCTTTCTGCTCATTTTGCATACTTTAGCCAATAACCCGATTATACAGGTCGGATGGGTATTAGTGTCCTCATGAAATGCACTCTGGCCATTTGCCAATTGGCATACGGCAACTCACCGGATGCGTTCGATGAGTATTTGCAAATGAGTGCACGTACCGGACGTAATTGTCTGGATAATTTCAATATGTGCGTTATTGATTTGTTTAGTCTTGAGTTTTTAAGAAAACCAAATATGCATTACGTTCAAAACCTATATGTGTCACATGAGTGTGAACATGGTTTTCCGAGAATGTTTGGTAGCATCGACTGTATGCATTGGCAATGGAAAAATTGTCCGGTGTCATGGCAAGGGCAATATGTTAGTGGTGATAAAAAATACCCGACTATATTGCTTGAAGTTGTTGCGTCGCATGATTTGTGGATTTGGCATGCTTTTTTGGTATAGCGGGTGCAAATAATGATATCAATGTTTTAGATAATTCACCGTTGTTCGATGACCTGCTTAAAGATGAAGCCTCTGTAGCTCCGTATGCGGTAAATGGAGTTGTGTTTGATAAGGGTTATTACTTAGCGATGGAATTTACCCACAGTGGGCTACTTTCATCAAATCGTTCGCAACAGCTTCATACGATGAACACAGTTTCTTTAAAAAGCGACAAGAAATTTCAAGAAAGGATGTTGAACGTGCTTTCGGTGTTCTCCAAGGACGATGAGGAATAATACAACAACCAGCACGAGTTTACGAGGTTACCAAGATACATAGAATCATGTATTCTTGGATCATATTGCATAACATAATTTTAAAAGACCAAAAGTTTGCACTAAGTGACTACAAAGCATTGTTCAGGAATCCGGCTAGACACATGCAAGACGATGTGATCAGCTTCGTCGAAGGAATAAGGAATTACGTGACAAAGATGTTCATCTTAATCTCCAACAGCAGCTTATGGAGCATATATGGCATAAACGTGAGGAGTTTATGGAAGTATATGACGACTAGTTTTAGTTATTTACTTATCGTATTTTTCATTTTGTATTTTATTTCGTAATTTCTTTTATGTCGTTTTGTTTAATGTAATGTTTTTTTTTTTTTCGTATTGTAATGTTTAATTTTATGAATGCAGTGTTTGAATGTTTAATAAATGAAATTGTTGAAGGTATAATTTGTAAATTGTTATTTTAAAACAAGGTGGGTCGTTGAAAGTGGTGTTATTGGGTATTATGAGTTCCTAGTGTTTTTGGTGTTATGTTATTTTGTGTTAAAATGATGTGGCGCTAACGTGGCAGTGATGTTGATGTTATAACATGTTACCATTCCCGGCCTTCTTAGTTCGGTGGAAGCGTGTGCTTACCATGCAGCAATGTTGTCTCCCATAATTTAAAACAAATCCTCGAGATGACTACACAAAAAAGCATATATAATTTGTCAATAAAATAAAATATACAAAAGATAAGTACATACATAATATTATTCCAAGGTATGCCAATGCCTATAAGTTAAAATGTTTCATAACTATAAACAAATTACTCGTAATATGCATGGTTAACTTTTATTAGTGTTTTGGAATCACATAGTTCATATATAGCATACCGTCGTGGAGGCACCTCCTCGTGTGCTTGAAAAAAAACGTATCCTTCTTGGGTGTCTTTTGGTTTTCCACGTATGCCGTATTAGTACTACTACCCAAGCTTTAATTTTTGATTGGTACGACTTAAATACAAATACAAGCATAATTTTGTTAAATAGAAATAGATAAAACACAGCCAAAACCAGTCATCAATTGATTTTGAGTTATACAAGTTGGATCAAAATTTAAGGATATATTAGACATAATTTATCATGATCCACGATTAGTTAAATGGATTAATATTAGCTTGATTGTCAAATGACAAATGAATAATTAATTGTAGATATATTATTAGGGATCTAGCGATAAACTATTGTTAGGTAAGTTCAATGCCTTTCTGTCTCTAAATAGGATTTAAG
Source organism: Artemisia argyi (assembly GCA_030686995.1). Classification (NCBI taxonomy): domain Eukaryota; kingdom Viridiplantae; phylum Streptophyta; class Magnoliopsida; order Asterales; family Asteraceae; genus Artemisia; species Artemisia argyi. The sequence continues at coordinate 22,643,883 of CM060687.1, read as the reverse complement.
ATGAAATAGTCTAGGTATAAAGTTAGCCGCTAAAGAAATGTTCAGCCCAGCTGCTTTTGAGTTTTTGAAGAAAAGAGTCTTCACTTCAACGTTGATGCGGTTCAGCTTCTTAAAGACAAGATCCAAATAAGAAGTACAGTTCAGTGAGGATGGCAATGTCTCAATGAACGATGTTTGATCTCCTTGTCCAAAATACATTGAGCAAAGATTCTCAAGTATCTAAAAGCTCAAAGATGAGAAAAAGATTTACTTTATGCAAAATGGATAAAACAATCTTCTTGGGAACGACTATCCTCCAAAGTTGGTAAGAAAGTAAAAGTAGTGTCAACAACTATTGCTAAAGCAAACTTTATACTTTACCTAGTGTGGCCGTATTTAATATCATCTCACCTATCCATTAAATTCTCGACGTGCGTAAAGTAGAACTCCTTTATAACCCTAATTCCATGTTATAATAGAGAATATTTGTAAATGAGTAAATGCATCTCTTGCAATTAATTTGAAACACATTCAAGGGCATTTACTCCTTGAATTTAACTAAGGTCGTTGAACATTCATCAAGTAAGTGTTAGTTCAGATCAACGCTTTGGCTTTTTGTTTAAGTTAGAGAGGAGATCACCTCAAATTGTCATTTAACTAGGATTGTTATTCCGCAAAAAATCCTTGTCATTTTTTTTTATTCACTTCCACTAACTAAATGTTAAAATATTTGTGTTCTTACTTAGGGTATATTTGTCAAAACTAGCCATAAGCTGTAAACTACAAATTGTTAACATAAGTTAAAAGCTATATATTTTTTCCAATAATAGTGTTTGGTAAATTAGGGGTCTGTTTGGTTAGACGTAATGCATTGATAATAGAATGTAATAGACGACGTAATGGAATGAGCATAGTAATTGAATAAGTCATTACTGTTTCATTGACCTATAAGTCATCACTGTTTCAATGCATTACGTCTAACCAAACAACATGCGTAAATGCTATATTTCATTCCAACATGTTGTTTGGTATGGTGCAATAGATATTGGAAATGAATGAAATAAATGAAATATTGCAACATGTGATTACATGTCGTAGTGAAAAAAAAATAAAAAATAAAAAATAAATAAAAAAACCTAGGCGGTCACTATGTAATGAAATTGGTGGTTAGAGGCGCAATGGAATGAACCAATGAATAAACCATTTCATTATAAAACTCAAAACAAACAAAAAGATTTCATTCCATTGTAATGATTTATTACATTCCCACTTCGACTCATGAATATCAAACGCTACGTAGATGTTTAACTATAATTATAAAATGTAAAATGAAATAAAAGGACATTTAAAATAATAAACAAGTGTAGAGCATAAAATAATAAACTCATTATAATAATAATGAGTTGTAAAATGGTCAGGGTTGTCTCTAAATTTTTGAAAGTTTTGAGGGTCATAGACGAAACTACATTACGAGTCCTTTTGAAAAAGATTGTTATATATAAAGTGTCACCGTTTATATGTAGACATGAATATAATTGTTAACGAAAAAAATTTTGGGGCCCCGAGGGTTGCCCACCTTGCATACCCTCGAAGACGGCTTTGGAAATTGTAATAAAGGAGAACCGTAAAATTGTAAGCAAACATTCAAGAGTGCGTAATTAGACGTTAACGAATGCAAATAAGTGAAGGAGTATTTTATTAAGGGTTTTTCTAACTTGCACACCAAAAGTACATCAAAAGTACACAGGGACCCACATAAAAGTACAGACAGGTGTACTTTTATGTGAATCCCTGTGTTCTTTTATGTGGGCCCTTGTGTACTTTTGATGTGCTTAACTTGTGCCTTAAAGGCACAAGTTAGAAAAACCCTTTTATTAATTTATTTAAAAATAACGGGATTTTCTTAGTAATTAACAACAAGACTACTTAATTTTAATTTGGTACCAAATGTATCACTTTATAAATTTCGTATAGACATTCTAACTTTATTGACATAATGAAAAAAATTTGGACATTACAAAACGATAGGTTAATTGTTATGACAATTTCATACGGTTTATTTATTGGGTGGAGCACCTAAGTCATATCTATAACTAAATATATAACAAAATAGTGTACATGGTTTTTTTTATAAATGATGAAAGGGTATATAAGTAAGTAATCTAAGATGCTAACAGCTCTATGGGAATTTTTTTGGACACTTCATTAAAGAGAGTTTTTGTTTGGAAACTTTTTGCTAAAGATAAAAACTTGTACCTAGTGTCACCAAACAAGACTTGTTTTATTTGGAGCTTTATTTTAGAACAAAAAAGCTAATAGCTCCTTAAAAGCTTCAAAAAAACACCTTATATCAAACAATCCCTTACTCGTTTATTTATCTTGTGTTAAGCTTTAAACTTATGCTATTAGACATGAAAGTTGGTTAGTTAATTTAGCTAAATCCTTGTAACTAACTAATCGAGAACAACTATGATAGAAAGACTTACGGTGGTAAACAAATCTTTGCCACAAGTTGTAATGTGTTCCACTATAAAATAAGTCCGGGTTCCTGATGATCCTTTCTAGTGGGGTTTGAACTTCGTTGTACACTATTATGCCCAAGCCCGGGTAGTCGGTGACCAACTCATATGCTATGTCTGTAATCAAATATTTCCGTCAAAAGTATAACATAGTTAGGCAACAAATTAACAATGTCATCTACTATATTATATATCTAGTATATCCGTTTCAATTGTTCCACGAGCTTAATTTGTTTGAAGTTGGGTACTTTTAGATGTTAGCCAGAAGTGTCTTATCAATTTATTTCTAATGTACTAGTTATAATAAATGTGCACGCACATGGTTTTTAAAATTTCTTTTTAATTATGTATTATTATCGATTAAGAAATGAATTATAGTATTATAGATTTTCAGACGTTGGATGAAAATGCGTTAAACCAAGACCAACTTTTCAACTCCATATGAGTAACACTAGCTTTTAAATAAGGGTTTTGCTAAATAAATATAATAGGAAATCTGAACTTTGTTAAATAAAAAATGGCATATTTTAAATTAATTTTTTATGTTCATTTATTATGCATTAAATGCATAATTACTTTAAATATGAAAAAAAAAACAGATTGTTTAATATGGCTTAAACTTTAATAAGTGGGCAGTGTTTAGCAAAACCCTTTAAATAAAATGCATTATTAACTTCTTCCAAATTCCTGATTTTAATTTCGTAATATATTCCAAAGTTTTGATTGAATTAGGTTTTCATGGCGCGAAAATGATATAAAATTTTAAAAAGTTTGTTTAGGACACTTCCATCTACCTAAAATTGCTAAAAGTTTGCTTAGGACACTTCCATCTACCTAAAATTGCTAAAAGTTTGCATGGATTGTGAAGTATTTGGGTGAATAATGATATGATATTACCAATGTTACATATAGAACTTATATGTATTACGAGTATTACAATATATCATATCGATTATGAGTCAAAGTTGTAAAATTTTAAAAAATTTGGCTAAAAAGAA
>CM060687.1:22007887-22035387 GCA_030686995.1 Artemisia argyi | reverse complement strand
TTAGCATTTGTGGATGCATATTCAAGTTGAGTTAGCAATTTGGTCGATGATAGATCAACATTATATATATTTCAAAGCGAGTTTTTATATCCTAAAAAATGATCATATTAAACAATACACAAAACCAAAAGGTAAAAAAAAAAATAGTATGTAATATATAAAGCGGCACATACAAAAAAGTTAGAGAATACCTTGGTTTTTCATGATTGAATCCCGTAGCAAGAAATAACAAAGAATTTAGAATAATATTAGGGTCACAGCTTCTTTGATGTTATACATGCAAGTGGTTTTAAAGGAAGCCATTAAAGTGGTAGGTATTCCCATTATAATGATTTTACCTAATTTTTGTACTAAACCAACCTAGCATTTACATTTTGGTCACTTATTTGATCTGTAATAAATATGCTATCTTTGACACCATCGATTGCTATATAATTATGTCATTTCAGTCGTTCGATGAAAACGTGTTGTTGTCCTACAACCATTCTACACCGACACCAACTTTTCAACTCTCATATGCAGTCACTTTAAACAAACCACTTAATCGTGGAAACTTGTGCTAATAGCTTGTCACTTTTGATTTAACGTTGTATGTGTGGGAAAAAATCTTCAATTGGTGGAAGGTGAGAAGTGTCAATATTTTCTTTATTGATGAATTATTTGCATATAGTGGAAGCGTAAATGTTCCCGCCTCTCTATCTCATGTTTGGCAAGCGGTTATTTGTCCGGGTACTTCATTTGATAGAAAGAACTGCAAGCGCGTTCGATAAAAAAATTTAAAGTACTAATTAGATTGTTCAAGTTATTCAACTAAAAAGTTTCGAATCTATAGTAAGAAGATCAAACAAATATAAAGTGTTAGGCTAAAAGTGCTAGTGTTGACTCACTCACCGCCGTTTCATCGCCACCTCAGCTTTCTCTCTCCTCTTACTTCCACTCAATCACACGCATCATACATCCGTTTCACTCTCACTCACTTTTATAAAAATATACCCCACAAAATACCTACACACACCCAATACAAATAAAAAAGCAAATACTTTTTGGAGTGAGGCCACATTTGTCAGCTTTAAACCATGGTGAGTAACTCACCACAATTCCATTTTGCACCGTGAGTTGCTATATGTGTTTTGGGAGTCACCATTGTGAATTGCTCACTCACGCCTTCACTGACCACCACTCCTTCCAGTAATATTTATCAGCCGGGATGTGTTAGGGATACATCCCCTGACAGTGACATTTTTGTCCTCCACCCCTCCTAGACTACTCAGTTTTACAGTACAACATAGTTTTTTATCAGTTTATGTTCCGTGTTCCTGTCAGTTTTAAGATTTTGACCTATTAAACTTTATATTTATTGTTTCGTATTTTCAGGTTTATAGTTTTTTAATATAAATAAAATAAAATAAAATAAAAATAAATAAATAAAAACATGGGAGTGGGGGTGGGGGTAGGAGTAACTTGTCCCTTATCAGAACCTCTAAAAATTCGGCTACATTAATGTTTGGTACTGTTGCAAATAAAAAGTGAGCTACAGTGAGTGTTGTAAGTGTTTTTGTGTGGTCAGTTTGTATCAGTTAAGTCGTTAGAGCACCCGGTGTAGGCACACCGTTGCCTCTCGCCGATCCCACGTTGAGGCTCAACGGCGAGCCGTAGCTCGCTGCTACACCGTTGCCTGCTCGCCGTTCTTCTTCGTTGGGTTTTTCCTCGTGGCCACGGCGAGATATCTTGTTGACAAAAAGTGCATAGGACGTTGGGTTTGGCAGGAAATTACAATGGGTATATTACCGTTGTAATACAAACGGTTGTGTTTGTTTTATTTTTTTTTTCCCTTCACTCTTTTTATACACATAAACACTATAAATACTAAACCCATTTTCACTTCTCTTCACTACATTTTAACAAACTAAACTAAAAATTTATATACCTCTTCTCCAAATTAAAACAAAAATGTCTCAAAACCCGAACGAAGGGGGTTATTTCACGAACCTCCTAACGTCAAACCAACATCAATACGGGGGAGCCTCAAACTCTTCTACTCCCCCGTCTCAAAGTCCAAACCCTTCACCGCCATACGGTTCGCAACCATTCAATCCGAATGAAATTTACTGTAACCAACAATATGAGTTTCAACAAGGATTCGCTAATCAACAACAATTCAATCCGTCACCACAATTTTATAACCCGAATCAACCACCCACGTTTCCTCCATCACAACCATCTCAACAAACGTTTAAAGTACCTAAGGCACGATCACCGGCCAAAGGTAGAGGAAAAAAAACCAAAGCCCAAAGAGAAAAAAGCGTTGTAAATTTGGATGCGGACGATGACGATGATTTGGAAGAAGCTGGTCATACGCGTGCTCAAAAGTTGTGGTCCAATGAAGAAGAAAATATTCTTGCGGAAGCGTGGATAGAAATTTTCCAAGACCAAGAGATGGGAAATGACAAAGAGAATGACTTCTTTTGGAACGAAATTCATGCAATTTTCAACGAGTGGACTACTGAAGACCCTCAAACCAAAAACATGCTATCCGGTAAATGGTCGAGGCTCAATGGCGACTGCCAAAAATTCCACGCTATTTTTAGACATTTAGAGCGTCGCAGTGGTGAAAATGAGCATGATCATATCAAGAATGCCAAAACGAGCTTCGCAGAACGCTTTGGACAGAGGGGTTTCACTTTGGTTCATGCTTGGGAGATACTGAAACGCTACCCGAAATGGGATGCTGAAGAACCTCTAGACATTACATGTCTTGAGGATATATTCGGGCCGGACAAACGACCTCATCCCGAAAGAAACAACAAACGAGCCGGAAAGAAACAAAAGTCGACGGAAACGTCGAGTGCGGCGAGCTCCGGTGGGAGTCAAACGAGTACTATTTCGGGACAATTATCCGAAAAGTCTACGCAAGCAAAATACGCTCAAACAGCTTGTTACGAGGCGCAGAGGTAGAGGGAGGAAAAGGCGTTCGAGAAAGAAGCTGCGGCGTTTTAGTGGCAGGATATGCAGATGCTAATGCTCGATCCAAACGCGGTTACTGACCCGGTTAGAGCCGAAATAATTCGCAAGAGACAAGCAAGAATAACTCAGAAATACCAAAGTCTCGATCGCGAACATGACGCATAAAATGTTTAATTTTCATATTAGTATCGTATGTTTTTTTTCCGTATTGTATGTGTTTTTTTTTTCGTATCATTTTTTTTCCGTATTGTATGCGTTTTTTTTTTTTTTGTTTTTCTTCTCATATCGTATTTTTTTTCTTCGTATTTTAACTTTTTAATTTAATGAAATAAAATTAGTATGTTGTGTTATTTTTAAGTAATTGTGGAATGAATTTAATTAATTTAATGAAATGAATAAAAAAACAAATGTGTAAGATGTGGGGCCCTAATGAAGAAGTTGAGGTTTGTTGTTTGGTAATCTAAAAAAAACCCCTAACGACTTTCTCTCTAGCGATTTTATTATCCCTAAAAACCCTCAATCGCTTTTTTTCAATTTCAACCAGAACCTTGAGTTTCTTGCAATGGTTTGTAAGTTTAATTGATTAGTATCCGTTTTACTCATTAACCTTATCATATTGCTGCTCAATTCACACTGTTTTTGGTTTTATTGGAATCGTTTCTTAGGGTTTGAGATCGTTTTTATTTGAACCGATTTAGGATTCATTGATTGTACCTCTATTCTTTTTGTTATAAGTCGGTTATAACACTCCTTTTAAGGCCTCTTGGAATCGATCTATCTTTCTCTTGGTTCGTATCATGATGGGTGCTGGTTAGTTTTTGGTGCTTTTCCGATTTAAAACCTAACTTTTTAGTTAGGGTTTACTTTTGTTTTATTGGCTGTTGCGTGCATGCTGGTATTTTCTGTTTGGTTGTTTGATTGTATAACGTTGTTTTCTATACATGGGGGTAAGAGAGATGTTGAATAAGGGTTTCCTTGGTAATAAGAGTGTGTTTGGTGTTGCAAGTTCTACTGGGAATGTTCGGGTTGATGTGGATGAGCTTGCTGCTCATAAGAAGCGGTTGCAGGGTAATTGATGACGTATAGTCTATATTCGTGTCACGAACCCAAATGATAAACAGTACTAGTGCCCAACCCCACCACGAGTGGGCTATCATGACAATGATTTGGGCCAGCACGCTAAATGGTTTGGGCTCACGAAAGCCCAAACCCAAGTTATTTATGGTTTGGATATAGATATCTTCTATTTAAGGGATATATATCAAACCGGATATTGATCGAAGAGTAAGGAGCACGTATCCAATAAGGATTACGTGCCTATATAAACAAAACCATAACTCTCATTAAAGGTACGATTTACAACCCTAACTTTTCTACATAACCCTCAAATCGATTACTTACTCTCACGCCGGAGGATAATCGTGGGAGACAATCCCACGATAAGCCTAATGGTGTTTGTTTGCTTTCTTAATGCGCAGGTTTTAAGCATTAAGATCTGATTGGTACGAGAGCAGGAACCCAGCCCAAACAAGGACCGCCCAACTTTTGTATCAACAAGTGGCGCCATCCGTGGGACCCTACACTAAGAACTAGAATGACGAAGCACAAAAAATCAGGCCAACGGACTCCGCAGTTGGAAAAAACACGTGGTGACCCCCAGCGGAAGAACCACCAAGATCCGACCTCTAGGCAGGCCTCTGGAACAACCAGTGCGCCTGGCCACCAAGAATCGGGCCCAACCCTAATTCTCCCAGCAGTAGAACTGCCCACAGATACTACTCAAACCACCACGGTGGTTCCAAGCGCTGAAGAACTTCAGCACACTCTCTTCAATACTCCCTATCAAACGGCACCTATTATGGACAACACTGTGCCACCAGGCGCGCCTAATCGAGCTAGGGGACCTAACCCAGAAGCAGATATTGTTGCACTAGAAGAGGAAGCGCCTGAATTAACGCTAAGTAATTTTGTGTCACAAAATTATGAAGCTTTAACTAACCTCATGCAAGAGGAGGCAAGGAAAAGGTCTAGCCAGAGCCTACAAGCCCGGCTTAACTTTAACCCAGAAACATCCCCACCGCGCCACCAGAGGGGAGGGCGCGAAAATAATGAAATACGTACCAATGTCCATGATAGACTTGGTACAACATCTGACTCACAATACTCGGAAGAATATGAAGGCAGTGAGAGGCGCACCAACGTTCACTCCAGACTTGGTAGTCGCAGGATACAAGATAGACTTGGACAGTAACGCTCACCGAGCGAAAGCTCCTCAAGGTCTGGAAGTAGAAGAATTCATGATAGGTTGGGAAGACGAACTTCCCCAAGTGAAAGCCCCTCGAGCTCTTCCTCTGAGGAAAGGGATGACTTCTCCTCAAGTGACTCCTCGGACAATGTGGATAAAGAGACAGGACACTGGAAGTCCAGAGGAAGACGTCGCGAGGAAAAGGACGAAGACATATCTCTTCCTTGGCGTCGCCAAAAAGTTGATGCATTCACACGGCGCATCAGCGATTATTCAGATCACAAGAAAAGGCGCATGCCCACCAATGTTAAAACATACGATGGAACGGGTGATCCTGATGACCACCTAAAAATTTTTGAATCCACTGCTACCATCGAAAATTGGCCACAACCTGTGTGGTGTCATATGTTTAACTCTACGTTAGTGGGGAGTGCGCGAACTTGGTTTAGTAAGCTTCCACGAAGGAGCATAGACTGGTTTTAAGAGTTGCAGAAAGCATTCCGCTTGAACTTCACTCAGAGAAAAAAGTGCGCTAAGAACCCTGTTGAACTGGCCAGAGTGAAACAGCGCCAAGGGGAATCAACCAGTGCTTACGTGGAGCGCTTCAAGGATGAATGTATACACGTCAAAGCGTGTGCTGAAGTGCTAAAACTTTCAGGGTTCATGAATGGGTTTAATAACCCAGAACTCATTAGGAAATTAAATGATAAGGTTCCCCAAAACTTCGATGAACTAATGAAGCGCACAAGGTCCTTCATCCAAGGAGAAGCAGCTGCTGCGGACAGTAAAAAAGGCTACTCAAATTATAGGAAGCAAGACCAGCCTAAGAGACAATCCAATGATCAGAGCAGCAATCGCAGCAAGAATTATCGCAGTCAGGGAAGTGGACGAGATAATGACAAATATACACCCCTCACAAAGACTCCAAGGGAGATATTTGCAACAGAAGGCGCAAACTTCCCAAAACCCCTACCAATGCACACTCCAGAGGACCGGCGTACAGGGAATGGATACTGCAAATACCATGGACAAAAGGGCCATACCACCAACGAGTGTGTCCAACTATGACAACTAATTGACAAATTAGTAAAGGAGGGTAGAATGGATCATCTCGTTAAGATTATCAAAGAAGGGAATGATAAACAAAAGAATGGAAGTAAGAAAGAGCCACCCAAAGATACGGCTGACATTATTTACATGATACAGTCATGGCAACGCAAGACGAAGCAAAAGGTCAGTCAAGAATTCTCTTTTGGGAACGAGATATCCTTCCCCACTTTAGCTGCGGACAACGCAGTAGCAGAGCCGCTAACCATTGAGATACATATCGAAGGACACGATATCTGTCACATGCATATTGATGGAGGAGCATCCGCAGACATTCTGTATGAACACTGTTTCAAGAAGCTGCGATCAGAGATACAAAGTCAGTTAATTCCGGCCACGTCGTCGCTGACTGGCTTCACAGGAGAAAAAATATGGCCTATGGGGCAATTACGCTTACTTATAGTCGTTAGTGATGAACAGCACTCTACAGTAACCTGGATAAACTTCATGATAATCAAATCTCCTTCACCGTACAACGGCATCATTGGGAGACCTGGAATATCATCCATGCGCGCTGCACCATCCACAGCACACGGGATGCTAAAATTCCCAGTAGAAGGAGGCATTGTCACCCTCTACAATGCTACTGTGCCACTTAAAGAAGGCAACACGACAACCAGTGAAGTGGGGAGTACTCCAAAATAGCGCGCAGTTAAAATACCAAACCTAAAGGTTGCCATTCACCCTAATTACCCATATCAACAAATATCAATTGGAGGGTCTCTATTTGATAAAGGCGCAACATACCAGAGATTGGTGGACATGAGCTTTGAAAAGCAAGTGGGTTGCAACCTGAAAGTTTATGTCGATGACCTTGTTATAAAGAGTCATACTAAGAAGGAATTGGTGCGCGACATTGAGGAGACGTTCAAAACACTGGAAAAGATAAGCATGGAGTTAAATTCTAAGAAGCGTACTTTTGGCATGACAGAAGGCATGTTCCTTGGATATCTAATAGGACCTGACGGCATCAAACCGCGCCCAGAAAAGACAAAAGCTGTCATAGATCTCCCTTCACCGCGCACACTGAAAGAAGTCCAGTCATTAAATGGAAAACTAGCTAGGCTAAACCGTTTTTTGTCCAAATCAGCAGACCAGTCACTCCCTCTCTTTAAAACACTCACAAAGTGCACAAAAAAGGGAGACTTTCGTTGGACTAAGTGTCACACCCCGACACGGCGGAAACGCGCGGGTGTAACTTCATGGATATCATCACAACACCTGGTGTCTACATAGAGAACAACTACATGCACATAAATAGAGCAATGTACAAACACAAAGTGTTGTAACAATACCCAAAAATAAAATAACCAAAACAAAACATAAATCCAAACATAGATGATAAATCACTTCCAATGCAACTAAGGTCTCATCTATCCACATCCTTCTATCTTATCCTTAGAAAGCTCACCTAAAAATGATGCATAAAACGTCAACATAATGTTGGTGAAATTCATAGGTTTAAGACACACATACACTCTTAAGGCAACCAGTTCACTGTGATTATAAAAACATAGCTGGACAAATATATATAGTTATCATACAAGCTACATGTATCCATAAACCAATCATCACACAAAAAGGCAACCATCGAGCCAGAACGTGACCCCCGCTCCAAAACACATCATCAATTGGGTCGCATGCGCGAGCAACAGGATAAGCATCCTCCCAATTGGAAATCACACAGCATCAATTAGGTCGCTAACCTGATCGGAATCACATATCACACAACATCAATTAGGTCGCTAACCTAATCGGAATCACACTTTCATGTACCACATAACATTATTACGATAACATTATAAGTCCAAGCTTTTAAACCACACATAATCACAGTAACTCAAATCATTTAAGACAATCATCATTCCCATCCCAAGTTTAAAACAAAGTAAAAATATGGGACTATGAACTCACCTCAAACCTTGCAGCTTCCACAACACAAATCACAAATCTAAACAACACAAATAAGTCCACGTTACACAAGGCGAAGCTAAAAGCTACAACCCTCCGATGTCTAAGACTCATATGACCCACCATGGATCTCCTATACACCATACTAACCATAACCATAACCATAACCTAACACTCACTAAATCCCTTGCACTCTAAAAATCAGAAAACGCAGAATTTTTGGGTACATTCACCCATATAAAATCACGAAAATAAGGCTCAACAACTCACACCAAAAATTTACCATGGTCTCTCATAAGAATAGAAGCTAATACCAGAAGGCCATGGACCAATAACACACACAAATACTCATAATAAACTCAAACTTGTCAACTACTCAAATTCGGATCTGAACGCACACCAAAAAGTTTTGATTTTCATAAAATACTTCCACAAGTTTTTATCACGAATCCTCTTCTTGGTAGTCTAATATAACCTAATACTTAACTATTACAGAAGGCCTAGTCAAAATACCACTTTTACAACCACATAACACCGTCAAACTTTTACCCAAAATCTGTCCCGGTTTGACAGCTTTGACACCTTAACAAAGAAAAATCAAAAGACCGACTTCCCGACCTTGAAATCAATCGTGGCTGGACTTTTTGGAAAGCTATTTCATTATACTTCAATTTAGACCTAAAATTCGTGACTTAACTCTTCACCATCTGTTATTTACACTCACATCTTTACAGCTATAGTTTTCTGTCCAAACCCTAACACAATAACTAGCATGTTTTACGCTCAATTCTCTTCACCAATCCTTATAATATAATCATTAATTGATCCCAACATGTTTAATAACATTAATTTACAGAAGTTAACACAAACCCTAATCCATCATACTTAATATTACATGCATACTAATAATTAATCAATTATATGAGCATAGGGTTTAAGGATTTTACCTTGATTCTTGATTATTGCTTCCAAATTACAAACCCAAATTTTTTTCTTCTTCTTTTTCTCTCTTGGATCGACTAAAATTGCAGGAAAATAGTTTTGGGAACTTTGATTTTGTATTTATAATTATTTAGTGGATAATTACCTAACTTAGAGTTGTAATTGGGCTACAATTGGGTTTCTTTTCCCCCCTTTTTCTCTTATTGCTGAAATTCTACATATATATGTATATTTATTTTTATTTTTTTATTAAATTTATTTATTACACTCAAAACCTCATACTTTTCATATTTTAAAATTACCCGTAGCTAATCCTAGCGTCTTACGCGATAAACCTCAACTTTTACGACAAACCGGAAAAATATCATTTTCAAAAATAAAGTTTCCAAAAATAGAATTCCACACTCTTTTGAAACATAACTCATAAAAACAAACTCCTCGTAACTTGCTAACGCTCAAATACTTGAACGAAGACTTGTTACGCAAAAACACAAAAACACCAAAACACCAAAAACTACACAAGTCATTTCTACACCACAAAGGTGATCAAAATGAACTTTCCCAAATTCCAAACTTTCCAAATCACAATAAAACCACTTACGCAAAGGGAATTAGTTCTAAAACTCACCTATATCACTCATATATCACCTCAAACACCTAATACACACCAAACAAACGTCAACCTAGTCAAGACTATCAGTCAAACTGACCGGCAAAACCACGGTTGTTACATCAACCCCCACTTAGGGAAATCGCGTCCCTAGATTTCAACTACTATAGTCACCACTCACAACAACAAAAGGAAATTTATGGATTTTTATGCGGAAAAATACCACACCATAAAATCACAGAGAAAGAATCGCAAAAATGTGAACCGACTAAATACTCAAATTCACACGATAAAAAACATTCCGTCACTCCAACGATACCCGCAAATAGATACACTCCCCGATCAATAACATCAATGATCAAAATGACTTCTCACAGGTAGGTACGATATCCTCGAACCAAAAGAAAATCTAAATGGTAACCGCAGGAAACACCACATATGATGGTTACACACAAACAAACATTAATTACATCTGATCCTCACGTTCCCAAGTAAACTCAGGACCACGCTTAGAATCCCACCATACCTTTAGCAATGCTATCTCACCAAACTTCAAACCCTTAACATCTTGATTCATAATCTCAATAGGTTTCTTGACAAAACGAAGAGTCTTGTCAACCTTACATTCATCTAATGGCACATGCAGACTAGCATCCGCCAACCACTTCTTTCCATTAGATAAGTGAAACGTATCATGCACTCTACTTCACTCCTCAGGCAAATTCAACCGATATGTCTCAAATCCAATCCTTTCCGTAAATCTCAAATGGTCCTACGTATCTCGGAGCTAGCTTGCCTTTCTTACCGAAACGCACAACACCCTTCCATGGAGATACTTTTATCCTCATAATATCACCAACACCAAATTCTAAGGGCTTACAGCAATTATTCGCATAACTCTTTTTGGCGATCTCTTGCTGCCTTAAGTCTTTTCCTTAGTCAGAAAACCTTATTCGTAGTCTCTCGTTCTAGTTCAGGACTGATTAGTTGACTTGTTCCAACCTTTGCCCACAGAACAGGTGACCTACATTACCTTTCATACAACTTTTCACACGACACATACTCCATACTAGAATGATAATTGTTGATATAGGAGAACTCAGCTAAGGGTAAATGTATACCCCGGCTTCGCCAAAAATCAAACACACCCATGCTCTCAGCTCACCATCCAACGCCTGATTTGTACGCTCACTTAGTTCCCTCATTAGAGAATGATAAGTCGCACTCATCTACATACGCGTTCTCAAGACTGCATAACATGTTTACCACTATCGCGAAGTAAGTATTTCATCATGTTCCTTGCGACACCCCATGGCTCATTACCAACTCACCGAGCGAAAAGTCTCGCCTACTCCTCCATACATCTCTTGCAAAGGTAATGATATGTCTTATCCACTTTCGGATGTATCAAATACCTTGCATGATTGTTGTCCTTACGCTTCCTCTCAATAGAACCAATAGATGGTCCCCAAAGTACATTCCTCCCATCTTCGTTCCTTTCCATTTATTGGTCTAAACCAAGTAATCATTCTTCTTACATGTTCTCATCCTTGAACCTCTCTCTCTCTAGGCTGTCAGTATCATCCTCTTAACCCCAAACTGAATTATCATAATCATTGCTCACAAACATCTAAGTTTCACTCGTTCACTCCCACTCAGCGCTCTTACCACGATGTCCGCCCTTCCTTGATGGTGGCGAATCAGACAATCGTAGTCACTGAGAAATTCCACACCCAACTTCTCTTCAACATATATTAAACTCTTGTCAAATATATGCTAAAGATTCTTATGATCCGTGTAGATAACACTTCCTGCTCCATACAAATCTCATCTCCAAGTTCTATTTCCTAACCTTAAACCATGTATCACACAGTTCCTCTTATGGATCTTCCACCTCTGCGATGCCTATGCAATCTGAAGAACGTACATCTTGAAGCTAAACCTCTCACTTGAACAACTTGGCAAACACCCTCTTCCTCTTCGACGAACCAATTGATAATCAAAACGACAATCTATCCTAAGTAAATGACGCGAACCATTAAACCGGTCGAACTAAAACGTATATTAACGAACTCAAAAGGGGTACGAATTACCGACTAACGAAGTAACGAACATCAAAATCAAAGCTAGAAAAACACAATGAGAATATTTTTCCCAATCAAAGTAGACACGGATAAAATGTTCATGAAACCCCATACAAAGAAAATATAAAATACACATACCCATAAAACATCCACAAGCGTACCTCAACGAAAGAAACACTCAATGAACCAAATACATAACAAGTTTGGTAAATGAGAACCATAGACAGTTCTTATTCCCTTACTCAACCTTCCCAAAAACAAATGAACACCGTTTTTTTTTTTTTTTTTTTTTTTTTTTTTTTCACAAGACATATCTTAAACTTATACATCTTTTTTTTATATATAAAATATATATAAACCATTTTTTTTCCACACTTCCTTTTCACCATAAAAATAATAGTTTCCCACAAATGACCTTGAAATACCCAAAACAAATTTTAAAATACCATAAGGACTCTAACACAACCTCTTAATCGAACGCGAAAGACATTGAAGAATTCCGTAATCAAAATAATCCTCAAACGAACTCATACCAGTAAACACTCACGCAAATACATTGCAAACCAAACGATGAACTTACAGACTCATTCGTACAACGATCAAACCAAAATCATAGAAAAACACCGATACTAACATGTCACAAAACACGCCACGAAGTTCAATTGATGTGTGTAAATGAGGGATCAAATATCCACACCAACTCGTCACGAACCAACAATACTTGAAGAATAGCATAACATTCATCTGAGGAATGAATGTATGGAATAACCAAAGAAACGAACCAGTATCTAACAAAAACGAATTCGATTACCCAACACCTATCACGATGTCAAATAGAAAGAATATGGCATCTGTACCATCATGGTACGAACAGGAATGCCAACCAAAGAATTAGGTATACAAACGGAGCGTCTAGCAAACGAATCAACTTAAATACCACAACATAAGTACCCACCGATAATTGAGGTATCAACATATGATAGGTAGGATGGAATCTTAGCACCTACACACCCCAACATATAACGACTGCCCAAACGGTTAAGAGAATACTTCTCTAACCATACAACCATCACCAACATGTTATCACATACCATCTTCCACAACATATAACAACAAACATCAATCAATGCAATAATGGTCACAAGTCCACGTGTGTGATACCCTTATAATTATGTTCTCGACCATAGTTATAAGCCTATTCCACACGCATACTTACTTCCAAAACCACACATCTCAATGATAACGCACATATACCACATAACACCTCATACACCATGCAATCCATGCTATCATACTTGCAAGTCCACTTGTGTTGTGACGCATGTATAATTATGTTGGCCACCATAATTATCTATGCCCCCTTTCATAAGTGTACTCCCTCCTATGACAACACATCATGCAAACAATCACGCAAACAAAAACAAAAGACGTTGCAAACAATCATCTCACATGGAATAATTCCAACGATCATGTAAACTCTACAATCAAAATCACTTGGGTAAGGTCCATCCAATATCCAAGAGTAATCACGCTCCAACATGGCTCTAGACGGAAAAAGACAATATACGAATTCTAAAACATAACACAAAACAAAAGACGTCGCACAATGGCTCAAACTCCATTCTCGCACTTGCCTCCCCACTCAAATCGGTTAAACTTACTACTCGCTGTGAACTCTAGATTCGAATCCACACCATTCCATCCTAACTCCCTTTCATCTTTACTCAACCACCCATTCATGTTTCCTACATGTTTAAGTAGTCGACAACATGCAAAACCATCTCTATTCTTTTCTTCTAATTCCACATGATTCACACGCACATACAAATCACGAGGTTTAGGCTGAACCACATCTCCTTCCTATGTGAAGTGAGGACACTACCAAGGGTATTTGGTAATGGCTCCATCTCCAGAAGTCACCGTGGTTCCAAACCTCTCCACTTCTTCTCCACCAACGTTTCCCATAAACGTCCTCTCCTTGTCCGAACATAGATACATGCTATCAGGAACTCGGATTCTGCAGTTAATCCGTTTCATCCGACCACTTCTCTCGCATCCGATAGTGACAACGGTAGTCCAACTAAGCATCTTACGCGCGGAAGATGATATAATAAAGTCGATATATACAATTCTACGCATAGGGGATAAAATAGACGTCCGAAACTCAATAAAACATCTCATAAATATAGGAAAATAGACATATAAAATACTATACTTACACATAGATCCAAAATGCAACTATATGAAGGACTCCTAGGTTATAGTCTAGGTTCAACCACCTACTTCCCTATAACCAAGGCTCTGATACCACTCTGTCACACCCCGCCACGGCGGAAACGTGCGGGTGTAACTTCATGGATATCATCACAACACCTGGTGTCTACATAGAGAACAACTACATGCACATAAATAGAGCAATGTACAAACACAAAGTGTTATAACAATACCCCAAAATAAAATAACCAAAACAAAACATAAATCCAAACATAGATGATAAACCACTTCCAATGCAACTAAGGTCTCGTCTATCCACATCCTTCTATCTTATCCTTAGAAAGCTCACCTGAAAATGATGCTTAAAACGTCAACATAATGTTGGTGAGATTCATAGGTTTAAGACACACATACACTCTCAAGGCAACCAGTTCATTGTGATTATAAAAACATAGCTGGACAAATGAATATAGTTATCATACAAGCTACATGTATCCATAAACCAATCATCACACAAAAAGGCAACCATCGGGCTGGAACGTGACCCCCGCTCCAAAACACATCATCAATTGGGTCGCATGCGCGAGCAACAGGATAAGCATCCTCCCAATTGGAAATCACACAGCATCAAATAGGTCGCTAACCTAATCGGAATCACATATCACACAGCATCAATTAGGTCGCTAACCTAATCGGAATCACACTTTCATGTACCACATAGCATTATTACGATAACATTATAAGTCCAAGCTTTTAAACCACACATAATCACAGTAACTCAAATAATTTAAGACAAGCATCATTCCCATCCCAAGTTTAAAACAAAGTAAAAATATGGGACTATGAACTCACCTCAAACCTTGCAGCTTCCACAACACAAATCACAAATCTAAACAACACAAATAAGTCCACGTTACACAAGGCGAAGCTAAAAGCTACAACCCATGTAATACTCGTATGATGGATTTCTAAGACTCATATGACCCACCATGGATCTCCCAGACACCATAACCTAACACTCACTAAATCCCTTGCACTCTTAAAATCAGAAAACGCAGAATTTTTTGGTACATTCGCCCACATAAAATCACGACAAATAAGGCTCAACAACTCACACCAAAAATTCACCATGGTCTCTCATAAGCATAGAAGCTAATCCCAGAAGGCCATGGACCAATAACACACACAAATACTCATAATAAATTCAAACTTGTCAACTACTCAAATTCGGATCTGAGCGCACACCAAAAAGTTTTGATTTTCATAAAATACTTCCACAAGTTTTTATCGCGAATCCTCTTCTTGGTAGTCTAATATAACCTAATAATTAACTATTCCAGAAGGCCTAGTCAAAATACCACTTTTACAACCACATAACACCCTCAAACGTTTACCCAAAATCTGTCCCGGTTTGATAGCTTTGACACCTTAACAAAGAAAAATCAAAAGACCGACTTCCCGACCTTGAAATCAATCATGGCTGGACTTTTTGGAAAGCTCTTTCATTATACTTCAATTTAGACCTAAAATTCGTGACTTAACTCTTCACCATCTGTTATTTACACTCACATCTTTACAGCTATAGTTTTCTGTCCAAACCCTAACACAATAACTAGCATGTTTTACGCTTAATTCTCTTCACCAATCCTTATAATATAACCATTAATTGATCCCAACATGTTTAATAACATTAATTTACAGAATTTAACACAAACCCTAATCCATCATACTTAATATTACATGAATACCAATAATTAATCAATTATATGAACACAGGGTTTAAGGATTTTAGCTTGATTCTTTATTATTACTTCCAAATTACAAACCCTAATTTTTTTCTTCTTCTTTTCTCTCTTGGATCGGCTAAAATTGCAGGAAAATAGTTTTGGAAACTTTGATTTTGTATTTATAATTATTTAGTGGATAATTACCTAACTTAGAGTTGTAATTGGGCTACAATTGGGTTTCTTTTCCCCCATTTTTCTCTTATTGCCGAAATTCTACATATATATGTATATTTATTTTTATTTTTTTATTAAATTTATTTATTACACACAAAACCTCATACTTTTCATATTTTAAAAATACCCGTAGCTAATCCTAGCGTCTTACGCGATAAACCTCAACTTTTACGACAAACCGGAAAAATATCATTTTCAAAAATAAAGTTTCCAAAAATAGAATTCCACACTCTTTTGAAACATAACTCATAAAATCAAACTCCTCGTAACTTTCTAACGCTCAAATACTTGAACGAAGACTCGTTAAGCAAAAACACCAAAAACTACACATGTCATTTCTACACCACAAAGGTGATCAAAATGAACTTTTCCAAATTCCAAACTTTTCAAATCACAATAAAACCACTTACGCAAAGGGATTTAGTGGTAAAACTCGCCTATATCACTCATATATCACCTCAAACACCTAATATACACCAAACAAACGTCAACCTAGTCAAGACTATCAGTCAAACTGACCTGCAAAACCACGGTTGTTACACTAAGGAGGCAGAGGAAGCTTTTCAACAACTCAAGCAACATCTTGCAGCGCTTCCCAAACTTGTCGCACCCCGGCCAGGGGAAGAACTAGTCATGTATTTTTCTGCAACTCATGGAGCAGTCAGTGCGGTATTATTGACAGATAGGAACTCCGTTCAAACACCCATATACTTTGTGAGCAAAGCACTTAAGAAAACAGAGACTAACTATAGCGCTATGGAAAAGCTGGTCCTAGCTTTAGTACTTGCAGCTAAAAGACTGCGCAAAAACTTTCAGGCGCACCCAATAACTGTCATAACGGACCAGCATATCAAACAAGTTATCTCTAAACCTGACGCATCAGGACAGCTACAAAAATGGAGTGTTATTAAGCGCAACATCTCGTATAGACCACGCGCAGCAATCCAGGGGCAGATATTAGCGGACTTCATTGTTGAGAAGCCAGATACCGATACTCCACCTTCAACAAACAAGGTAGAATTACAAAAACCATGGGTCCTATTCACAGACGGATCCTCGTGCGGGGATGGATCAGGCGCAGACCTTATCCTCACTAATCCAGATGAGTGGAATTCACTTACGCACTGCGCTCCGAATTCACAGCCACAAGTAATGAGGTAGAATATGAAGCCCTACTCGCTGGACTACGCATTGCAACTCAAATGGGTGTACGTAACCTAGAGGCAAATGTAGCTTCCAGGCTGGTAGCCAATCACGTGCTAGGGGAATATGAAGCTAAGGACGAACACGTAGTCCAACACCTCGAAAAAACCAAGCCTCTAATCCAGAATTTTGATAGGTTCACCATTAAACAAGTCCCTAGAGGAGAAAATAGGAAAGCTGACGCGCTGAGCTTATTCCTCATCGTTACTATAGATTATTTTACTAAGCGGATTGAGGCAAAAGCAGTGGCAGGCATCACGGGAAACAGAATCAAATGTTTCATGTGGGACAACATTGTGTGTCGCTTTGGATTACCTGGAGAAATTATCTCGGACAACGGAAAACAATTCTGTGATAACCCGTTCAAAGACTGGTGCGCGCAATTAAACATCACACAACACTTTGCTTCAGTTAAGCATCCAGAAACCAATGGCTTAGTCGAACGCGCGAATCGCAGTCTGGGCGAAGGAATAAAAGCGCGCCTCGACAGACATAAAGGAAGATGGGTGGATGAATTGTCACATGTTTTATGGGCGCACCGCACGACAATTAAAACCAGTACTGGAGACACACCTTTCTCTCTTGTCTATGGGACAGAGGCTGTCATACCAGCCGAGATCGGTATGCCAACTATCTGTACGGCGAAAATAAATATCACAACAAATGACGATGAGTGACGCATAGACTTGGATCTCTGGGAGGAAAGACGCGAACGCGCAGCCATACGTGAAGCAAAAGCTAAATCAAAGATGAAGAAGTATTACGATGCAAAAGTCAAACACACTTCATTCAGGCCAGGAGACTTCATATACCACGCCAATGATGCAAGCCACGCAGAAGACACAAGCCAGCTTGGACCCAAATGGGAAGGACCCTATGAGGTCACAGATGCACTAGGCAATGGTGCGTACAAGCTGCGCGACATGGAAGGCCATGAGCTGGCACGCACTTGGAATATCTGCAATCTCAAGAGATGCTATCTTTAGGAAAGGCTACGGCCCACACGCAGACAACCTTGCACTTTAGTACGTGCCCAATAAGTGTCTGTATTTGAATTTTCTTTTATGTTATGAATTGTCTTTTATCTTAAAATACTTGCAAGTATTAATAAAACGTTGTGGTTTCTACTTAACTCCATAACACATTCAACTTTATTGCTTACATTTTTTACTTATGTCTCAATACTGTTATTTCATATTTTTGCCTACATGGCGTGCATGCACTTATTAGGACCCACGATGGCAGAAAGGATGAGTAAACCTACTAATTAACTCGTTGAGTAAGAGGGTTGCAAACCCATCAACACTGGATCACGCATCCTTGCTAAGCGCCTTACCTTCAAGACGTTGAAGTAAGTTTGAATGCGCATCCCACGAAGGATGCGCAACATCACGTATACTGTACATGCTTAGCAATTTACGAGCCAAGACTCTTGGTCACTTGATATAGTATTTGAAACACAATACAAGTCTATTTTTACACTTACGATTTTCTTTTTAAGCTACGCACTTAATACGAGTCATTTTAAGTATGCCATGATCTCAATTTGACTCTTGGATGATCTCTTACACAAAAGAAAACAATCTAAGTACACATAACAAGGCATACGAAAAATATAAACATTATCATTCACCCAAGCCACAAGCTTACACATAATATAGATTTTACAGGCACATGTGCTACAAAATGAAAATCTCTCAAAATAATAACAACGTTGAGGCAGACTAAATACTGCGGCGACGCTCTAGTTTGGGGCTGCCATCACTGTTTGCAGAACTCCCAGCCTCTTGGAGCTTCCGCAATAACAAACAATCTTTGGCTGACACGGTCGCCACACTCACGGGAACTCCATCCGACCTAGGAAGATGCACAGCACCAACACCGTAAAGGATGGCCTTTCCCTTAGTACCCTTCTTCCTTGCGGCCCTCTCCATATGGGCCTCTAAGCAATCTTTCAATGGGACCTCCTTTTCAAGGGCAAAGGGGTTAAGGATATCACGGGGACGCGCAAACACAGGCACTTGCAGCTGCGACTCGTCAGGCTTCAAAAAATAATCAGCCTGAGCCTCCACATCCTCCATAATATGCCTCCCTAGGACCAACCCCTCCATTATCACTTTAATGGGTTGACCCTGGTCACGCTCCAGCTGCGCGATCCACGGAAGCTCAAATAGCTTCATCTTCTCCATAGCCTCCACAAGATCATCATAAGCATCTGTCCTGTAACTAGGCACTTCTGCAAGCGACACCGTCAGCATTTTGCCATCATGCAGCTCCTCCGCAGCCTGAGCCTTGCCACGCGCTATGGCACACTCTACAACGTTCCCAAAAGCCACCACAACCTCTTGGGACTCCAACATACCCATAGCGGCTAAACGGAGACCATGACTGATTAACCACCTACAAAAACAACATCATCATAAGATAATAATTCTAAAAGATGCAAGTCCTAGAATCAACAAATAAAGTCTACCTGCGCTCAGCGACGTTGGATAATAAATGTGGGTACAGCTCCTCGTCATACTCTATGCTAAGTTAGCGCAGCTTACCCTCTTGGCGCTCCAACGCCTTATTCACAAACTCGATCAACTCGTCCAATTTCGTGAAATGGCTGCCCTTGTTCTGCTCTAGATACTTCAGAGCCCAATGACAATTGCTCTTATACTCCTCATACGCAGACCGTACCTGGCCCACTTGGACAAGCAAAGAGACCTTCTCCTCAGCCAATTTCTGAGCATACAAGTTGGACGACTCCACCTCAGCCCGCTCACTAGCCAGCTGCGCCCTCAGAAGTACAATTTCTTCATCCTTCTGCGCAAGATGGCTGCTCTCACCAGAATACCTAACCTTCAACTGAGCAACCAACTCAGCCTGCCGAGCAGCGGTAACACTTAGCTCCTCCATCAAAGAATCAAGGGGCGCACTACCCTGTCTCCTCGGCTCAGTTTCATCCCCTCTCTGTGAAAAATCATCACAGGGAACAAAAGGCGACTTCTGCGCAGAACCAGCAGCACCTGCAGCTCCTTCAACATTCCGCGCATACAACAAATGTTTAGAAATCTTCAGATAAGAAAGAAACTTAAATAATCAGTAGCATGAATCACATTACTCACATAAGGGGAGGAGACTTGGGAATATCCTTGTCCGCGCCAACACCGGACGCATCCTCTTCTGCGGAAGACTCTTCATCAGCAATCAAGTGGCGTCTCCTCTTCGAAGTACCAGTGCCATAGCCACCTGATGCTCCTTTGCACTTGATGCCTTGGCTAGTCCCTTCAAGCTCAATGATTCGCACACTCTCCGACGATTCCGTGCGCGAGTTAGAAGCCACCAGAGACTGTTCCCTAGATTGGGGAACACTCTGCACGGGAGTAACTTGCAAGGCCGGTTGGGGAGAATCTTCAGGTCCCCCTAGATCAAGTTCCATAGTGCGCCCTGCCGTAGCTACCAGAACTGGCACTTCACCCTCCCTCAGCGGACGAACTCCTACTGTCACCGACTTAGGCTTCTCCAAATGCACTACCGCAAACAGGTCCATCTCTGCACAACAAAATATACACAACAAACAACGATTAGAAAAGTAATACAAAGAAGGGAGCGCTTACAATATAAAGAGGAACAAAATGAAGGACAAGCACCCACCCCGCCCATCTTCGTGCAAGAAAATTGGCACTTCTGTCTCCGGTTGGAAATAGTTACGACTGATGCCCATATGCACCAGGAACTCTTCAGGATATGCACTAATAGGGATGCGGTTGGCATCTATGGTATCCGTATCCACTGCGTTATAGGAACCAGGGGGTGGGCGCTTATCCTTCGGTAAGGACCTTTGGGTATAGAACCCAAATTCCCATGGGAAACAGCTCTTATCAACCCAAAAGAATTTTTCCCTCCAAAACCTCAGGGCATCTACCTTCTCCGTATAACAATGTAAGCGCCCTGCGCACTTGGAAAAAGATACCCACCCATTTGACCACGACGTGTGGTAAAAGGCGCGGAATAAGTGCACGGTAGGGTTAATCGCCAAAAGGTGACAATTTACTTCAAAATTGGTTATTTTTGCTGCACCTATGCTGTGCAGCTGGGAAATATGAAGATGATAGAAACATAGGACGTTGGAAAGAAAAAGCGAAATAGGGACACGCTGGTTTGCGTATTCGAAGAACCGTGTGTATACCCCCACCTTCCCTTCGGGGAAGTCCGCTATACATGCGTCCGCATCCGGAACTTCCGGATGCAGTGCCAATGGGATATAATAATCCGAGGCGAACTGACGTAGTTCATCCTCGGTTATATCAGAAGCAATCTCCGGTAATTGAAGAACCATTATTCTTAATGGCGCACTCGCTATTACCTAAGTAGGTCATTGATTTCTGGAAACGCTATGCAAAAAGGTAACAATGGCGAAATTTTCATTGTGGTAGTCACAGTGAAAATAAGGTGGGGTTTATATAGGATTACAAAACCCTAAAATGATTGACACGTGGATCCCACTACTTCCATCGTATGGTTGGAATACCATGAGGTACAAGCACTTTTTCACACTTTCCAAGAGACACGTGGATGACCTCCCCGTTTACCGAGGCATTTTTGAGATATTTACGGACTAGATACATAGTCCATACTCTAGGCGGTGGATATTCAAATTCTTCCCGCCACGCTTACCACTGATATTATTAGTCTAGTACACGCGGCCACAACCCGCACACACTAGACTGAGGGGACATGATGACGTATAATCTATATTCGGGTCACGAACCCAAATGATAAACATTACTAGCGCCCAAGCCCACCACGAGTGGGCTATCATGACAATGATTTGGGCCAACACGCTAAATGGTTTGGGCTCACGAAAGCCCAAACCCAAGTTATTTATGGTTTGGATATAGATATCTTCTATTTAAGGGATATATATCAAACCGGATATTGATCGAAGAGTAAGGAGCACGTATCCAATAAGGATTACGTGCCTATATAAACAAAACCATAACTCTCGTTAAAGGTACGATTTATAACCCTAACTCTTCTACATAACCCTCAAATCGATTACTTATTCTCACGCTGGAGGATAATCGTGGGAGACAATCCCACGATAAGCCTAACGGTGTTTGTTTGCTTTCTTAATGCACAGGTTTCAAGCATTAAGATCTGATTGGTACGAGAACAGGAACCCCAAACAAGGAACGCCCAACTTTTGTATCAACAGTAATGATGATGGTAATTTTGCATTTGAACTGGGAGGATCGGTTGCTTCCCAATGTGATGTTGTGATGAGTTCATTTGATGAAAAGATCCGCGACATGGAACGAAAAATTATAGAAGGTAAGCTTGTGTTCGTGGATGATGATGGGGTTCCATTACCTCTGAATGTTGAGACTCCTGTCATTAGAACTAATGTTGATGCTAATGTTAATGATACGGTGAATGAACCTCAAGTGGCGAAGAAGTCTACTAATGAACCTGTGGTTGCTCCTAATGTTGAACAGTTATTGTTAAGTGCACGTAAGAATTTTGAAGCTACTATGAGTCAAGTTCAACGTAAGATTGCTGCTAATAAGGGTACTAATACGGTTTCAAACACTTTAGATGGTTTGGATTAGCCTTCTAATACGAGTGGTACGGGAGTGAAAACGGTCTCTTATGCGGGTGCTACTTCTAACGATCCTAAGAAATATGTGTCAAATTTTCGTAGGTTGGAATGTAGCAACAAGAAGACTGAAGTTGATCTTTGTGTCCCAATTAAAGTAGTGGAAGAGGTGAATCTCAGATTTGAGAATACTCTTTATGAGTATTTTCTTTCTCAACGCCTTGCTTTTCCTGTTGTCGATTACTATGTACGCAATGAGTTGGCTAAGTATGGTATACAAAAGGTGATGATTAATGCAAAGGGGTTCTTTTTCTTTAAATTCAATTCGATTAAAAGTGTTGATGTTCTTGAAAATGGTCCTTGGTTGATTAGAAATGTTCCTATTATTCTCAAACCATGGACTTTGAATACTAACCTACTTAAAGAGGATTTGACTAACATCCGGGTGTGGGTTAAATTCCATGATGTGCCTCTTGCTATGTTTTCTGATGATGGTCTCAGTCTTCTTGCCACATTGATTGGTACGCCCAAAAGGTTAGACGCTTATACTAGCCAAATGTGCAAGGAATCATGGGGCCGTAGTAGTTTTGCTAGATGCATGATTGATGTGAAGTCGGATGAGGTGCTTAGGGATAGCCTCACTGTTGAGATACCTTTTCTTGATGGTTCGGGGTCTACTATTGAGAAGATTCGGGTTGAATAAGAGTGGAAACCACCGCGTTGTGATAAGTGTAAGATTTTTTGTCATACTCTTATTAATTGTCCTAAAGTTGTGTTACCTCCTATCCAGCCTACTATGACTGTTAATGATGGTTTCATGACTGTCAATAATAAGAAGAAAGGGAAACAAGGTGGTTCTACTATTCCGGGTCAAGGAGGGGTTCCTAAACCTGTTGTGGGTAAGAAGTTTCAGTATCGACCCAAAAAGACTCCTCCTGAACCTAAGAAAGTGGATGGCAATAAGATGAATGCTTCTGATGTGGCTAGTTCGAGTGGAACGAAGATCTCTACATCTAACCAGTTTGATTTTCTTAATATGGAAGATACAGATGCTTTCGGCATTCCTACTAATGAAACCAACATGGATGGGGATTCTGGTCGTACAATGGAAGTAAATGAAGATGAGTCTACTAAGACAGGTAATCCATCACAAGAACCCCTTGTGAGCGATTTGAAAGAGAAGGAGTCGGTTATGGCTCTTAAAACTAGTGATTCTTGTATTCCGCCCGCCTCTTCTACTAAGAGAACTAACCCTTTCTCTAAGGTGGGAGATATTGAGGTTTCTGATTTTGAAGATGAGTTGGTTGCTAACCAATTTGATGAGTCTGTTAATCTATTCGGTGGTGGCCAAGAGTTTGAAGATGATTATGATGACTATGACTACGATGACTATGCAAACAAGGTTTATGATCTTTCAGGGAATTTGGATGCTTTTAATGCCATGTATGGCACCAAGCTTCAAGGTCTTAGGAAGTAATTTTATTTCGTTTTGTCTTATGTTATCATTTGAGTAGTGGTTTGTTTTCTTGTTTATTAAATAGGAAGTATCTTGTTATGTAAGCTGTTTGCCTATGTAACGGGCTAAGATATGGGATTTCACCCATATCCATTGTACTTAAACGTTTTGGTTAATATATTTACCAGGGTGCAGGATTACTCCCCTTTACCCAAAAAAAGGTTTGTTGTTTGGTGAGGAGGGGGTTTGTTGTGAAGAGGTGTTGGGTGATGTGGCATACGTGAGACCCAAATGAGGAGATGAAACTCTTTGACTACACCTTGTGCTCTTAGGGTATGTTTGGTATCCCACTATGAGAATGAGATAATGATTATGAAAATGATTAATAGTGTTTGTTTAAGATGAAGGAGTCCACCACTATGGTAATGAATGAGAGAAATGTTTCATACTCCATATACCTCAAAAGGGTAAGGTATGGATCTTTCATATCGATTGGCCCTCCACTACTATCAAAATTATTCTTATTGTGATTCATGGCGGCATACCAAACGCACCTTTAGTTTCACATGGGTCTGTAATGCACGTTGTCTGCAGCAATCGTTCTGTCAGTTGATGTTTTGTACGGTCCTATTAATTGTCCTTTCTATTCATTTATTTTTCAAGTGAATGGTAGGGTAGGGGTCATTGTTTTGCGTCATGTGTTGGCTAGTAGTAATTGTTTCACATGATCCTTTGTTGTTCGATCATGCATTTTGTCTTGCAGCCTTTATTTGGTTGCGGCTGTTGGTTCATTGTGTGTATTTTTATTTGTTTTTTTTACATATATTTTTTAATTGTCTTGTTAAGAAGGTTGGTCGACATTTCTTGTGTTACGTGTATTTTGTTTGGTTCTTTTAATATATTTGCCTTTCTAAAAAAAGAAATGAAAAAGAAAATCATTATAAACTTCGTCCAAATTCCTGTTTCTAATCGTGTAACATATTCCAAAGTTTTAATTGGATTACGTTTTCATGCTGCGAAGGAAAACAAATCATACATCATGCAGGTTATTTTTTTGAATTATGATTTGTCACGGTCTCATGGACATAAAATACCAGGTCGATCAGTCTGATCAAATGAAGGTTATTTTAGGTAAATTTACTATGAACCTAACCTAAATACCGAGGAAAATATAAGATCTTATCTTCCAATCTTTTTAAAGACTTGTGTTTGATATTATATAAGATCTTTGGTTTAATATGGACAATGTTATGATCGAGTTTGTTTCAAGGTCACTTTTGTATACCGAAAATCGCTAAAAGTTTGCATGGATCGTGAAGTATTTTGGGCGAATAATGAGTCAAAGTTGTAAAATTAAAAAAAAAAAAAAAAAAAAAAGGGGGGGGGGGGGGGGGGGGGGGGGGGGGGGGGGGCGAAAGCCAAATCTTGATTCTCTTTAACAGTGTTTTTAATAAATTTTTACATCATTTTTATATAATATCACCATAAACAAAATTTCAAAAGAACACCATATATTGTTTAGGACTGATCATGCACCATCATGCCTTATGTATCGGCCAAGGACCGGCCCTTGCGCACTCCAACGGGTAGGCTTTAGTCCGGTATACTCCAATTAGGGATCCGAATTATGCTCCATATGCAACAACGAACACATACATGCTGAAGAAGTCCATCATGTAGAGTATAGAGAATGTTGTTGTGTAGTGTTGGAACTAATGAAACTCTTAAGCTTTAGCAAGAACGTGAGTTTCAACAGTATCCAATCAACAACATATGAATCCTAACCAAAACCGTCTATTGCATTTCATTTGGGTTTTCTTATAAAACTGCTGCTATTTAACTTTAGTCATGTATTTCGACTTAAGTAAATCATGAAGTATATGTTAAATTGTTAGAAACTAGACAAAACAAATAAGATTTTTTTTTTTTTTTTTTTTTTTTTTCAAAATGAGAATTGCAACAAAGTTATTAAAGCATTCATACTGTCAGACCTTAACCTTCGACCGATTGTGATTGTGTATGTAGTTCATGTTACCTATTTGTTGCTTCACCATCTAAATCATGTACGCGCATTTTAGCCATTTTTGCACAGTGGGTTATATTTATAGTGTCAATAGCTTATTGCATCTAAAGTCACTAATAAGTAAATATGGTAAATTTCTTGCCATAACCAGCTTTTCTCATGCTTTCTTCGTATAATACGTGTTCGAGTCTTCCTTGTACGTATGAAACTATGTACAGTTTAAATTCAGGAGAATATAGTATTAAGTTTCTTTGTTGGACCATGTGAATGTTGTGTTATCCATTTTTCGGTTTCTTGCATTTATATATGATGTCTGACAGCTGATTGAGTGATTGTTGTGTTAGAGTTGGACAATCAAAGAACACATATTGCGGAAGCTAGGATCAAGTATAACACATAAATATTAACTAAAACATAAATAGTAAACGTACCCGATGCACTTCAAATAAACCTTGATTCTTGTACAATTAGATCAATGATAAACCCCTTACCGTTTTGTTTATCGATCTCTTGATAATTACTAAAGTAAGTAATTACCTCGTTCTTGTACACACAAACTACCAACGAATAAAGGTTTGTTGCAAGTAAACAAAACACTTAATATTTTGCTTATGGAAAATCGAACCAAGAACCCTTGGAGGAGGGGGGGATCCGATCGACCACAAGAAGAAAGAAAACAAGGAAGTTAGGGTTAGAGTGTGTGCACAAAAGATGTGTAGGTTTAACCCTTGGCCTTGTATATATACTAGAGGATTACTTGGTGATCAAGACAAACATGGGTTGGGCCTTCCCCCCCCCCCCCCCCCCCTTGTTCGACCGGGCCATAGAACCCCCAAGGGGATTCTAGATCCTTCTTGATTTCCAAATTACACTCTAGTCCTTATCTTTCTTATTTAACGATAGTTAGTCCATACGGTTAATAACTAACGACCGTTTAGTCCATTAAGTGTTATAAATATATATATTTCATACATTTAATATATATATATATTTATTTACATTATTCTTGTTTGTAAAGTGTGCAATCCCGAGGTCTCGGGTTCGATCCTAGACATTTACCTATTAATGTTTATACGTAACATTTAACAGCTCCCACTCGTATATCCATTAATAGTAAAATGACATTGGTTAGCGTCTTGCAACACTCCAATGCCCCTAGTTCAATCCGAGCTAGGTTTCCTGGAAAAACCTTT